>CABFWB010000138.1:50802-66025 GCA_902151455.1 Timema bartmani | reverse complement strand
ATTTTAAGATTTATTTGGTTATCTGGAGATGTATCTCTACCGGTCCACCAAATCTTAATTTTCTACTTCATATAAAAATATTTTTTAGTTATAGGCCCTCATTTTCCGTAGCCCAATTTTAAAATTTCCCTATTTTTGATTTTTCTTGTTATATGGGGTAATTCTACCACCTTCCTGCCAAGTGAAATTTTAAGTTTCCAGGCCTAGAGGCTTGAGAAATATGGTGATGAGTGAGGTAGTAGGTTTTGCCAACTGTAATACGGTCTATTCTATTTTTAAAGAGCTAAAACCATGGTTCTTTAAGCAACACGTAGAAACTTCAATATCCCTCTCGCTATTGTTCACTAAGATATATTATTTTTCAGTACAGCCTGTAACTATACCACTGATGCTTAACGGGTGCTTTCCGAACAGACTAGTTATTACATCAGCACATGACTTACAGACTAACTTAGTCCCAGGAGACACGACATATCACCCGGTATTATATCCATCTATTCATCACTGTGAAAGAAGAATCCTAACTTCATTGATGTCATGCCTGCCTGTGCCGTGCCTGTAATCTAACCCTAGAGGACTTTCAGCTCGGTATACAGAAGTGCATCAGACTTGACTAAAGGTGCCCGGACCCGAGGGCTCTCTATACAGAACCTAAGTAATCCTTGCTTCTCCTTTAACAATAGNGTACCGCAAGAGAGTCCCGATTTTAAATTTGCTTCACGACCTAGCGAGTACGAGTGTGTGTGCCCTGTTGTAAAAAAAAAAATCCTCTCTCGGATATTTTTACAGAAACGTTTTTTCAACAAATTAGCCTGACTTCGGACAGTATAAAAAAAAACAGGAGTAGCAGTGAAGGAAAAAAATCATGAAGGTATGTTTCTTGTTTTCCGTCAGGAACGGAAATATAATCTGAAAGTTCTGTACCCTCAAGCTGTCAACATTATCATGCTTCGTATGTCCCACTCTACTTTTTTTTTAAATGCGTTTTTTTAGCCAGGTTCATTTTCGTGCAGAGTTCAAAGCTTCAAAGGTCATTAAAGAACACGACAGCAAAAAATGTAAAAGGAAGAGACGTGTCTTCTGTTGTCCTAAGAAGTTACTGGGGAAGGGAGGGATGTAAAACAAATTGTCCGAGCACGACAACAAGATAGAAATGAAGTAAAGTTAAACACGCAATATTTTATTCCCTTGTTATGACAGTACTTGAAATATTAAAACATCTGACACGATTGTTTTTATTTTATTGGCACACTTGTCACATGTTTATCAAAGATTTTATTCACGTGCCCCTGTGGCTAGGTGGTTAAAGTGATTGATCACAAGTCTAGATGACACTGGTTCGATTCCGAGTGGTGCTGAATAATATCTATACTATTTATTATAAGTGTGTGAAGGTCACGTTCTAGATGTGAAACGAAGTCGAAGTGAGTCTTGAACAATGTGAAGAAATGTCAAATCCGAAATCTTTGTTTAGGTTTTTGGTTTTTGTCATGTAGGACTACTTTTAGTTTTTAAATTATCCATTAACTGCATATAACCCACTTCCGGAGGCATGGGCAAATGCACTACTCTTGCAATAAACTAGACTGCCGATGAGGGAAAGATCGAGTTTCGAATCTCGGTCGAGTGTACTGAGGGCGGTTTTTCCAAAATAGTTTTCCACTCTCCCTCCACACAAGTGTGGGTACACTTCCTCTAAATATAACCTTCCTAATATCTAAAACCACTAGCGTAATTAGTACATAGGCGTATAATCCGCTAAAAAAAAAACTACATCTAGGTAAAAATAAAGTTTTAGAGAGAGAAATAAAGCACATTATATTATTTTATGTTGATAGATCCTAATTTATCAATGATTTCTTTTAGATAACATTTTATCATTATATGGTGTTAAAATACTATTTAGAAGGAAAAAAACTCCGTGGCCTCAGTCTGCAAGTGAGCTATAGCGACCGAGTGACTACCGCATGTTGGCGAAGATAGTGTCAGCATTTACCGTTAGAGGGTCTCATATGGTCATCACAACGAACCCTCCGGCCATTAATCTCAGTTTTCTAGACTGGAGCTGCAAATTTTTCTATTAAAGTAGCTCCACATTTGTCCAAATTAGACTGATTTGACTTTATTCAAGAACCACTGCTTTTCAGAAAAATCTGGAAATTCCAGGCATAGAACCCGAGACCTCTGGATCTGTAGACAGAAACTCTTATCCCTATACCATAGAGGTGGTCAAATTATTTACAAGCTTTTCTAAAAATGATTATAATATTAAAATATGTCACATTTAGTGAAATATTTCAAGTCTGTCCATTATATAGAAGTTATCTTCTTCCTTTGAAATGTTTCAAAGATGAAAAAGGTCATTGTGGGTGTCGACGTCGAAGCGAAAGAGATTTGACCTCCCACTTCGACTCTTCGAAGCTACTACCACCCCTAATATTTGTTTACAGGTGTGTCCTGCTATCTAATTAGTAAATACTTAGGTGGTTTAATGTTAGTTTTTAAGATGTATGCTGTTATTATGTGTGTTTAGAAAGTATATATTAAATATTTCAAAGAAATAATATTTTTAGCACACCATCTTAATACCCGTTCGGATTATACACTTATATAGCTACTAAATACGCTAGTGGTTTTATTGGGATTAGGAAATTATATGATTAAATATATAATAATGGTAATGTATATTATAATAAATATATTATTAGGCATTACTCCTTTAGTTTTTTAAATCATTATAATGATCATATAATTTTAACTGTGTTTTAATTAAGTTCTTACTACACTACAAAAAAAATCCCCAAAAAATATGATTGGATGGAAACTAAACAATAAAAAAAAATCAATATTTCAAATTTTTTTAAAAGTATTGGCATTTTCGGAAGAAGTATATGCTTTTTTTAAATTTTTATAAAAGAAAATAGATATAGACATTTTTAAATACAAGTATTTCAAAAATGAAATTAAAATCTAGTTTAAAAAAATCGACATCATTTGAAGAAACATGAACTTTGATAACTTTTTATAACTTATTTAATTCTATAAGTTAAACTTTTGAACTAACTTATTAAATAACTTCATTAACTTTTGTTAGGTAATTTTGTAAAGAAGTTGTTGCAATAAATGAAGAAATTTCATCAGAGGCTTGTAAGGAAGTAGGTTCAGAAGTGAACGCTGAAATAACTATCTAATCACACAGGAGACACTAATTGGGAACGATAATTTATATATTACCTTGAACAACATATCATTTGATAGAGTTAACGAGTGTAAATATTTAGGAACAATTTTAAGTACCAATAACGACATTAGAGTGGAAATTAGTAAAATAATAGAGCCGGGTACTGCATGTTATTACTTGGACTGTAAGTTGTTGATATAACACCCAACTCGGTGGCGTAGTTATCTAACGCGCTAGTTTCGTATTAAACTAGATTGCCGAGATTGGGGAGATCGAGGTTCTAGTTTCGCTTGGGTGAACTGGGGGGTTTCCTAAATTTGTCCACTCTACCTCCACGCAAATACGGATTCACTTCCTCTACATTCATCCTTCTCAATTCCTAACCCATTAGTGTAATTAGTACTTAAGCGCATAACCCGAACGATAGTAAGACGCGGTGCTAAGTATTATTATTATTGTTGACATAACATCCGCTTTCAAGGAATGTAAAACTCAGAATACCAAAACAATAAATTTATCAGTGGTTTTCTATTGGTGTGAAACGTGTTATCTTACCTTTAATGACGAAAATAAATTTAAGGTGTTCAAAAACATGGGGATTGGAAAGATATTTGGTCCGTAAGGAGATAAGACTATTGGAGTGTGGGGGAGGTTACTTAATGATGATATATTACCCTGTACTCGTCACAAGACGTTGATAGGACGGATCCAGTCTCATAGATTACGGTGGGAAGGACATGAAGTGCGAATGGGAGATTCTAGAACCTTGTTCAGGGTACTGACTAGCAATCCCAATGGAAAGACCTTGATGCACATGGGAGGATAACATTAGAATGGACCTGAAGATACAGGGTGTAATTAGGTACACTGGTTAGAATTAGCTCAAGATAGGGATAGAGTGTAATGAGGTGGGCTGGATAGAACTAGCTCAAGATATGGATAGGCGGTGTACTTTTGAAATTGCGGCAATGAACTTTTGAGTTCATAATACCTTAACGTAAGTAAGGAAATAATAAGGGCACGTCCAAGCTCTCCCACATACACTGTATCAGAAATAATACAAATACATATATTGTGTTCACTGTAGTAAATATAAAATACCTTTTTATGTTTATATGTGAATTTATACTTAGGAAGTGTTATTTCAATAACAACACTTTTTTATCGTGGCTTAGCATCCTTTCAGGTTGTGCACATACATTAATTACGCTAATCGAATAACGATGAGGAAACTAGTATTTTATATCAAATGCATCCACATTTTCTTATAGAGAGAATGGTAAGCCATTTAGGAAGAGTCACCCTCAGTTCACCTGACAGTATCAGTTTCTTTTTTTTTTTTCAAAAAGGCACCACCATGGTGGGGCAAAATTAATGGGGATTAGGGTTGACGATTATGGAGAGGTGTTATTCAAAATATCAGTTTCAGTAAAGACGAGATTTTAATTTCACTCCTCCCTAATCTGTGGTCTATTAACTAAACGGCAAAAGACGAGGCATCTCCCACAGATTCCAGTCAAACTAAGACAAATCCACAGCGATGAGTGCGTTGGCAAGGTGGTCGGTCTCACATTATCTAGTTTTACAGTGATGATATCGGTGACCTGGTGGTCTAGGGGTAAGGTGTCAGACTTCTGTGCTAGGGGTCCGGGGTTCAATCATCGGTCCCGGCACAGATTTATCTGATTGCCAAACCCTTCCTTCACCTCTGACAAGATGTGTATTAATCACAACTTGTGAATGTGAGAAATGCCAGGCCTCTACCGTGGTTCGGATTCCACGTTAAACTGTAGGTCCTCCATTTAATCTCACAATCACCCTACCATTACACATTAGCGTAAGTGCGTATATCCAGAACGGGTAGTAAGACGAGGTGATAGTAATAATAATAATAATACAGTGATGATGAAGTTACAAGTTCAAACCATATATAATAGCCTTTATTTATCTGGCGAAGTTAAGGAGTTAGCCTTCTCTTCCACTTAACCAGTGTTGAATACAACATACTCTATTATATTTATTTAAATACAATTTAATAAAGTAATATTCAAAAAAAGTAGTATAAACATTCACACGCTCATTCATACACTCATTTAAAGCTCAAGTAGTTTCAAGAACTCAGTTTAGCTTATTAGACAAGATATATCGTTTAGATGGATGTTCTTCAGTGTGTATTTTCCTTAATGATTTTTCGTTCTCCTCTCCACACAAATGCAAGTATATTTCTTCTAAAGTTTACCTTAACTCGTCACTACATTATTTATGTAAATATGTGGGTGGCATAAACGGCTGGTGAAACACTTAGCATGAAAACTAAAACAAAAGTTTTAGGTTATAGGGGGGAAATATATCCACAAATAGTTGTTGGGGCCCTTACTCCAATCTCCAACGACTTTTTTCAGCGGAGATCCAAACCTAAAATCAGACAGCCTATAAATGCGCGTCCCATGCTTCAGTGACCTTGGCTATAACTAGTCTAGTAATGCGCAGTTTGCATTCCTGATTTATTATTATTTGCCTAACTTTACCACTTCGTACCGTATTCACGTTTAGTTCATCCTGTAATATATTATATTAGGCAGCCAGCTCCGGATCAATGTTTGTTATGTAGTATTTCAATATTTGGCAGGGTGATGAAATGGAGAATATTCTTACTTTTATAATATTATTTATTATTATTTATTATTTAGCACCGCGTTTTACTACCCGTTCGGGTTATACGCTTAAGTACTAATTTACACTAATGGATTAGGAATTGGGGAGGTTGAATTTAGAGGAAGTGAACCCGCATTTGCGTGGAGGGAGAGTGGAAAACCGTTTAGGAAACCCTCCCAGTTCACCCGACCGATTTATAATATCAATGTTATAATATAGTGGAATATTATTTAATATATGAACTGTAAAGAATAAAAAAAAATACACTTTAGTTACTTGATATAAGCAATTAAATGAAAAATATTTTGAGCAGCTGCTATTTAGAAATGGATAACTGGATTGAGAAACTATGTAGATAGACTACACACATATATTGTTCGGCCTAGGTTAAAAAATATTTCTGGCAGGTTTTGTTACAATTGGTCCACGCCTTTGACAGTTATCGCGTAGCAAAGATCCGGACAGAGAAAAAAATGTCAAATGTTCAAGTTAAAACAGAATTTGGCTTTGTTCGATCATTTACGTTATTTAGGCATTGAGGAAGATCAGAAAAGCTAGCAGATATACTTTCATGCATCCACACATGTGTTACACAGATTTAATTTTGTTATATTTAATATATAAATACTTTTATAAATAATGACTATACTATAGTTTTTTATTTTCTCTAAGTATCCGTCTTATTGTGATCCTACTAAAAATATATTAATTTTCATCCAATGACCGATTTGATTATTTAATAATGAAAAATAATATTAGTCAACGTATAAAAACCAACAAAATACTTTTTAATTGTATAGATGACAGTCTTATCAATATAATTGCCTTACAAAATAATAAAAGTAAAAAGTTAGAAATGTGCGCATCAATTATTAATCTATTTGATAGTTTTACTAATTTTGTATAATCTTAAAGCTACTTTCCCTTTAATATTTATATTTTCAGTAATACAATTTTTTTTGGGAGAGTTTTCCACAAGGGTCTGTCAGATAGACATTCTTGGTCTTCCATTGGCAGTGGTGGATATGTAAGCGTCTTCTAAAGTTGGGACACCATGTAGATGCGGTTATTTCGGCCCTAGGAGATGATGTGATGATAATGATTATGATTATGTGATACCAGTAGAGGTCTTGAACCTAACTTAAGCCTAATTATTCAGACAATGGCAACTATAGGATCAATTTCCCTTTGGGAAAAAACCTATGATACAACCAGGAATCTAACCCGGTATCTCTAGATTACTAGCCAGGAAGGCTGACTGACTACTAGACCCAGAGGCCAGTCCTTACTACGATCATAGTTTATGTACCTGCTATGAGCATCTTTATCCATCCTAAGTGAACAGGATGTGAAGGGTAAATTTTGACGGTCTGCACCAACAATTGTCTAAAAAGAATCAAAGCATAAAGAACTATATTTTGGGTCTAACCATTCCATTATAAATCAAGCCGATATTTGAACCCTCGCCTCCAAGGTCAGAGTAAGTGCAATACAACACTCATCTGTGATAGCATGGTCTAAGGAGTCAGACTCGCTATACACTGGGTAGAATATGACATGAAAGTCGGAGTTCAAATCTCAGCATAAAGCATCGAGGGTGGATTTTTCAGATGTTAATGATTTTACTATGATTTTACCAATTAATATGAATTTCCTCTAAGCTAACTGCCAAATTCCTAACACTTAAAATAATTCACTAAGATGGCCCCTTAACTTAGTATTGAGATGTTTTGCAGACGTGCAAAAACTCCACACTATATACGAAGTGGTTTGTTAATTAAAAATATTATTCACGCCAAAGTGTAAGTGAAAGATATCAACATTTTTTATTGAATTAAAACAGAATATTTGATGTATTATTGCTTTTATTAATAAAAATGTGCAATCAGCTAATTTTAGCGATATTTCATACACATTACTGCAGTATTGAGATTAAAGTAAATGGTTATAAATATAGGTCTAGCCTTCCTCAAACAAATAAAGTAAATTACAATAAGATCACAGCAGAGCATTTTAAGAACATTTTAGAACTGTTTTAATGGTTTTGGAGCTCCATAACTCCCATTTTAATCAGAAATACCACATTTTGAGGATGTTTCCCGTCAAATAGGCGGTACCCTAAAAATATTGGTACCAAACTAACTAAATAAATAAAAGTGTACTACGCTATAACTAGCCCTAACAGAGATTCCTACATGAAGTAAAGCGTGCTCTTAAAAGAGTGACGCATAAGCAAAAAACAATCACTTGAATTATTATTTATATTCAAGATCATTAAATCAATATATTTCGAAAACCCCTCCCCTTTAAGTCAAACTTTAATAAAGCATAGAACAAGTAGCAACAGTTTTAGATCTTTATACTTAGCGGTGTTATAATAAACTTCAATCTATTTACTAACATAATGTACTGTAGTCAAAAAACACACCAAAAAAATGTAATTATCTAACACAGTAAAAAACCTCAATAAAAGTGAAGACTTAAAAGCAAACTCAACAACTATGAAAACATGAAAACGTTTTACGTGGTAATAAAACACAAGGGAGTCCTTGCTTTCATAAAAATCGATTATAGACCACGTTACGATCGATCTATCGTTAGTAATAGGGCCGAGGAGAGCACCTAAAAACGCTTTAAACACCCGCAAGAACCATTTCATTCACGATTTAGTTATTATTTTATTTTAAAAAAACCAAAATACAAGTTTTTATGACCTTGATCGACTGAGAAAATAAATAAATAGAAAATGAATTGCTTGTATATCGATGTTATGTTAGTAATAGTATTCTAGCTGTGTACAATCTGTTTCGATATAATTCGATACCCAACTCATTTTTAATACATATGCTGTAATTTGTAATATTATTGTTAGCCCCAAATAACCTACTTTATAAGATGTTGTCACTTACCTTTGCAACTATAATGCTTAAGGTGGGGTGCTAGTGAGCGCCAGTTTAGTGCATTAATTTTGCAGTTTTTATAGCATAAACATTTATTTGGCCAACATAAATCAAATATTTCTTCTTTAGAAACATAGAGTTTAGCTTTCTGCACATGCTAATCTTAAGAGTTTTTGAATATCTCTCATGAGCATAGCGGCATTTGGTGACAAACTTTTTAAATGCAAAGAAAAAGTTGTCACTAAATTCCAAGACACCCTTGACAGATATTAAAGAACTGTTGAGATCATCATGTGCGGAAAACTAAACTCTATGTTTCTATAGAAGAAATATTTGATTTATTTTGGCCAAATAAATGTTTATGGTATAAAAACTTCGAAAATACTGCCCTAAGCTCACGCTCACTAGCACCCCATCTTAAGATTGTTTACTGAATCCTCAGCTTATAAAGCACAACCCCTTATTATTTCCAAACAGTCTCTGTGTTAGTAAAATTAGTTTAATAAGAGACTCAAATATTATATATATATATACAGGGTGTTTGGATTTATATGGAAAGTATCTGGGGTGTGGATAGTAGACATCAAAACAACACAAAAAGTATATATGAACATATGCTCTATATTCGATGGTTCTCGGGATAAAGTCTTTCAAGATTCTGCTGGAATTGTTAATAGCGCGATTTGTAACTACAGTCCTGTCTGTGTATCAACAGTGATACGTCACTTACAAGAAGTGCAACAAGGGTGTATCAAGTAGGGCAATTAATAATTCCAGCAAAACCTTGGAAGACCTTATCTCGGAAAAAATCAAACATGTTCACAAAGATTCTTTTGTGTTATTTTGAGGTCTACTATCAACATACCAGTTACTTTCCATATACATCCATACATCCTGTTTATTTATTACTAGCCAGTGTTTGTTTTGATAATTAAAATTGGTTAATTTCATATATTAATTGAGTTGTAAATGGTTCCTGGGTAAGTGTTGATCAACCTTTAGAACGCGTGACTTTGACCTGGGGTGTTAGAGTTCAGTCCTAGCCTAATGTAGAGTAATAGGGGTGTTTTTGTCACACTCTGGTTTTTTAATCTTTATCACCCGCCTAGGTGGCGTAGTTAGTTAACGCGCTTGTATAGTGCTGGGCTAGGTTACCAAGGATGGGGTGATCGAGGTTCGAATCTCGATCGGGTGAACTAAGGATGTTTTTCCTAAATGGTTTTCCACTCTCCCTCCACACAAATGCATTTTCACTTCATCTATATTCAACCTTCCCAACTCCTAGCCCGTTAAAGTAATTAGTACTTAATCGTACAACCTGAACGGATAGTAAGACGTGGTGCTAAGTATTATTTAATCTTTATCGAGGTGAATTCTAATTAAGGCCCTTAAAATTCTCCCCCGTTCTGCTTATATTGGCGACTATTAGCATTATAGGGTGCAGGTAGCTTAGTATTCATATTTATATCTAGATTTATTTTGTTTTAAATACACTTATATTTTTGGCCACGTTTGTCTAAAATCTACCAATTTTTGGGTAAAAATATTAAATGATATCCTCTTCAGCGGTAAAATGGTATGGCATCACTCTCAAAAGAGACTGGAAGATTGGGACTCGAGTCGCATTTAGATTTAATGAGGGTGTTTTTTCCTAAATAGCTTTCTGTTCTCCCTCCACACAAATGTGGGTACACTTCCTATTATTTAAATCTTACACATTCCTAACATTTTATCGTAATTACTTCATACTAGTGTAGCGTTACTGTGATGACTGTAGATTATCGCTCGAAAACATATCAAAAACGTTTTATTGGGAAAGGTTCTATATAACTAACTATATAATGAGGTTTCACAAACTTTCTTGTCAAAGGTTTACTCGTCAAAGACAATCAAATTTCCATTTATTTTGAACTTTAAATGTTTATTTTAAGTAAAACTTATATTTTTACCATAGGATAAAACACAGAGGTTTCCATCGTGATGTAAACAAATAATGGCCATACATATGATCCACTGCACATCCTACTGATATACAAATCAAGACGTGTTGTCTGTCTGCTGCTGTTCAATCAAGCCCAAATATTTTTACCGATTAAAATAAAATTTAGCATTGATATAGCTTAGTAATTCGATTAACACAAAGGCTATAGATTTTCTTTTAATAATATTTATTATAATTATAGTAAGAAGATATAATATTATAGTAATCAAGGAAGAAACAGATATTATACTAAGAAGTGACTTGATATTCAAGGAAATAAGCTTACGTCAAATTTTGTATTAAATTGTTGTGAAATAAAATAAACAACACAGGTATATCAAAACATTAACGGTTATGAAATGAATTATGATTTTAAGACAAATTATTAGTTATAATAGAGAACAATGAAAGTTGACAAGTCTAATTTTATAAAAGCTGGTAATATTGGGGATAAAATAAAATTAGAACTAAAAAAGTTATGCTTAAATTGGTATTAGATATGCCTTAGTGATAATAATATAAGAAAATGTCAGAACATAATTGAGTACATGTTAGTTAAAGTCAGCCATATGACATGTTAAACTAATAAATAAATGGTATGAAGGTAGGCTTATTAAACAATTCAATCCAATCAATGTTATTTTGATAAGTATGTAAAAGTTGAACAGAAAGTGCATAAAATAAATTAATGAGATTTGATTGGAATTAATACATATAACACTTAAAAATATATGGTAACAAGACAATGAACAATTTAAAATTTAAAAACGATTAAAACAATTATATAAGTAAATCTGAAATATATAGGAGAAATGATCAAATTGGAAACTAAAGTTAACAGTTGTATAGCTAATAGATAATGATTATGATAAATTATAAGATATAATAAGGTTAAATATCTAGGGAGCAATTTAGCTTCTAAGAGTAAATATAAATACAATTGTATGTGGGACTCTAGAAGGTTGTCAAGGAATTAATATAACAAAATGTAATTATGATTGTGAGATTTAAGCTTTTAAATATAAAGTTCTAGTATAAAATGATTATAAAAGATAATAAAAGCTTACGTTCCTTTAGTTTGATTTGGTCTATTTTCCATAGTGATAGTGATGAATTCTGTTGGACGACATCTTTCTACGTTTTTTTAGGCCATTATTAGGTCTGAGAAAAACCAATGTAATTAGTATTAGTTATATATGGACAAAATAAATGAAGGAAAATTTAATAAACAAATGGTTGAATAGAAATGCTAATGTTTTCATAAAAGCCAAGTAGACATTAAATTAAATGGTAAAGGTTAAATAAAAATGAGTAGAGAACATTACAATTGTAAGAAGGATGAATTTAGTGAAAAAAGACGCTCAAACTATCAAGCTTACCTATGACTGGGATTAAAATGTTGATCCAGATATTACATAATGCAAAAGAACAATTTATTTTAAAATGTTGAAGCTTTTATAGAAATCTTGTAGAATATTCTTGATAAGTATATGACCAACGTGAGAACGAAATGCTATGTTTGAAAAATTAATGATGTTGCTAGTGGTATTAATTTAAAAATTGCAAGGACTGTTTGGATGTAGATATATATATGTTGGTGTAAATAGAAACTATATTTGATCAGAGGTGTGGTAGTGATTGTTATAAAGGGAAAAATGGTACTGGGTTCTAATCTTCTCGACACTGGCCTGAACAGCTCATTGCTACGATGGAAGGAAGGCGGGATTCATGGAATGAGAAAAAAAAAAATTTAGTTTGACATGTTGAGGTAGTTTTATGATTGTATTGATGAGGGATTGGTTTTCAAAATTAGTTTTTCGTCAGTAATATTGATGTTGTGGAAAGTAGCATTTCGGTTGTGAATATTTTCGGCTATGTTCATTTTGAGACCTTTAGAGTAAGAGTGGAGAAGTTTCATACATTCATCTATGGTTGTTGGTTGGTGATCAGAGAGTTTGAGCTGTTCGGTGAATTTAGATTAGGTTTATTGTATATTAAATCACTAATATGTTCAGCATAACGTTTATAAAGGGCCCTTTCAGTTTACCAACTTATGCAGCGTTACATTATAAATTCCATTTTTGTTTTTTTGAAAGGTTTGTTGATGTTGAGATTTGAGTTGCTAATATGTTTTTTCAATGTATTATTAGTTTCATTTGAGATTCGGATATTTTGTTTTTTGAAGAGTAGTTGGTAGTTTCATTGCCGGTATAGTTAAATTTAATCCATTTGGGTTGTTCTGGGTTGAGTGAGGGATTTGTAATGCTAGATTTTTAGTTCATTATAGCTTTTGGTTTCTGCAGAATTTTGTAAACTACCAAATGTGAGTATTCGTTTGCCTTAGCGCTTTGTTTGATGATGTTTAATTCTGTTTTAAAATTCTTTTTGGACAATGGAAAGTGAAGTAATCTATAGACAAGACTATTGAAGGCTGCCAATTTGTGAGATGCAGGATGATTGGAATCATTACTTATGATGGCATCTGTGTGGGTTGGTTTTCTGTGTATTTTATATTCAATATTGTTATTTTTATTTTCTTAAATATTTAGGTCGAGATAATTGATGCTGTTGTTTTGTTCATATTCTAATGTGAATTTTAATTTTGGATGGATGTTGTTGAGAAAATAAAAGTTGTTAAATAAAGCGCGATTATGAATATTATTATACATGATGAGAATGTCATCGACATATTTGCAATAAAATTGAATATTGATACAATGTTTGAGGTTTTTGAAAATTTTAGGGCCATTGTTCTATAGGAATTTCAGACATGATGCAAGAAATTGGAGAGCCCATGGCTAGGCCATCATTTTGAGAGTAGAATTTGTTGTTTAATTGAAAATAATTTTGGTTTGATATAATTTAGATGATATTAGTGAATTAATCCAAACATTCTTTTGAGAATTTTTTTTAAGAGTGTGGAATTAATAATGTTGATGGTTTCTTTAAGAGTAATATTATTATCACTTTAGAATCATTTTATACTTGAACTTTATATTTATAAGCTTAAGTCTCACAATCATAATTACATTTTGCTATATTTATTCCTTGACAACCTTCTAGAGTTTCACATACAAATGTATTTATATTTACTCTTAGAAGCTAAATTGCTCCTTAGCTATTTAATCTTATTATATCTTATAATTTAACATTATCATATCAACCTATTCTATTAGCTATACAACTGTTAACTATAGTTTTCAATTCGCTTATTTCTCCTATAAATTTCAGATTTATTTATGTAATTGTTTTATTCATTTTTAATTTTTAATTGTTCATTGTCTTGTTATCACACATTTTAAAAGTGTTATATGTATTAATTCCAATCAAATCTCATTAATTTTAGTTTATGCACTTTGTGTTCAACTCTTACATACTTGTCAAAAACATTGACTAGATCGAGTTGTTTAATAAGCCTACCTTCATACCATTTATTTATTAGTTTAACATGTCCTATGGCTGACTTTAATTAACATGTACTCAATTATATTCTGATATTTTCTTATATTATCATCACTAAAGCATATCTAATGCCAATTTAAGCATAACTGTTTTAAGAATTAATCAGCCAAAGCTATTATTTATGCTTTTAGTGAGGATTACTCCATCTAGATTTTATATTCTGAAAATTGAAAAATGACACCTGGACACGGGAATCGAACCCGGGACCTTTGGCCAACTAACAAGTCAAAGATGGCTGCATTATCTGATAGCTCGTGATATTAATATAATCACATACTTGTAGCCGATGATTTCCGCACTTCCATCATAGGCTCTGCCTTAAAATATAAGTGAAGAATGACCTGAAACATGGTATGAATCCTGGATAGCTCAGTGGTTAGAGCATTGGCGTACTAAGCCAAAGGTCCCTGGTTTGATTCCCATATTCAGGTGTCATTTTTCAATTTTTGGAATAACTGTTTTAGTTCAACTCTTATTTTATTCCCAATATTACTAGATTTTAGAAAATTTGACTTCACAACTTTCATTGTACTCTATTATAAATAATTTGTCTTAAAATTATAATTCATTTTATAGCCGTTGATATTTTGATATATTTGTGTTGTTTAGTTTATTTCAAAACAAATTAATACACCATTTTTTGAAGTAAGCTTATTTCCTTAAATATCAAGTCACTTTATAGTATAATAAATATCTGTTTCTTCCTTGGTTAATATATATATATTTTATACTAGTTTTTGCCCGCGGCTTCGCTCGCGTTAATGTAGATTTTATCAATAAATTCAGGTTGTCGATTGACACAGGAAGTATGGCAATAAAAACGATGGACATATTGGGGTTGTTAGTCAATAGAGGTAGAGATAAAGAAAAAAACAAACTACACAATATAAATCAGGATTAAGTGTAGGAGTAGAAAAGAAGTAGTGGAGTGTGTGTCAGTAGAGTCATAAGTTATGCCTTGCCACGAATTGGAAGATCCTACTCCATTTTAAATTTTACTTACAGTTAATTAACATCCCTTATTTACTCCGCTTGTTCTTGACC
>CABFWB010000138.1:0-48062 GCA_902151455.1 Timema bartmani | reverse complement strand
TTTTTTTTTAAATATCCTGTCTTAAACCATGCGATCAATTGTTGTGTTCTTCTATTGAATGTAAAATTCATTGTTTCTCTCTTTTAGTTATTATTAGCACCGCGTCTTACTACCCGTTCGGATTGTACGCACTTACGCTAATCTGTAATGGTAGGGTGATTGTGAGATGAAATGGAGGACCTACAGTTTAATGTGGGATCCGAACCACGGTGGAGGCCTGGCATTCCACACATTCACAAAATGTGATTAATACACGTCTTGTCAGAGGTTAAGGAAGGGTTTGGAAATCAGCTAAATCTCTCTTTTAGTTGATTGCCAAATCAAAGTACTCCAAAAGTAAAATATTTTTCAAACTTAAATCCAAAGAGAAACTTTATTTTGTGTTGGTTGTTTTGTATTCATATTAGTAGACAAATTGTATTTCTTTATAAATTAAAACTTACACATAGACAACATTCCACATCTTTATCAGTACGTACAATACATTTGCTTGATAACAATCTAATTTCAAAACCAAGAAACTTTGCAAAGGAATTTAGGGATGCCTGAAGATCTGTAACTCTGACCTACTTTTAAAATACTTTTAACTCTATTGAAACCCTAGCTCCTTGGATCAATTAGATGGGTTATTTCAAAATACAGAAATATGATGTTTTTCAATATTATCATAGAAAACGTAGAAATGTGAAATTGAGCATTTATCTGTTATATACACAACTATGTGTTTGACACCTTCAACAGCTTGACCACTAATTTAGTTAAATAAAAAAATCGGGGTGAACTATTAATTTATACCGAATTAAATCTCACCAGATGTAGCCACCATTGAGGTTGTAAAAGGTAGCTCTTGTACGGGAACCAAAGAGATTGAAGATGACAAAGAGTCAAGAAAGTGTCCAGACAGAGAAAGAGATATTGGAGGGTGTTAGGACTGTACTAAAGTTTATTAATTGTATGTGCAATGTTTATTAAGTGTGGATAAAATAAAGACTCTTGAGAAAAATACATAGAAAAGACAGTATTAATTAAAACTGTATACACCAGGCAACAGCATATGAACGACTATTTAAATGTCAATTCATATATTTCCAAAAAAATCTACTCTTTTGTGATCTATTTTGTTTTGTCCATCCCTACTTCTTTCGCGGTTAAGTGAGACACATTTTGGTTTAAGGGAACTTCAGACATTGTGAACCAAATATCTGAGACTACAGTGGTTCAGTATAAGCGTAGTTGACCGTATATTGAGATCTTGATACCTTAAACCCCATGACCTCCAGTGTGTGTAATTTCTAGCCACAAAAAAAAATAGAAAGGTGTCTCTTTTCATGCCTACTTAGTGAAAACCCAAGGTGTGCAAGTTGGGCGTATTTAAAAAAAAATCAAATGTGTTAAGCCTATTGCCTAGTTAAAACCCCGACCCTGGCACCAATTTATCTGAATATCAATCCCTTCCTTCACATCTGGCGAAGTGTGTGTTTTAACACTTTGTGAATGTGTGAAGTGCCAGAACCCCACCGTGGTTCGGAGCCCAAGTTAAACTGTAGGTCCCCTCTGCTTCCCACTATCAACATTCTCACGTATCATCCCACCATCTGGGGATAATGGAATACACCTTATTGGTGTCCTCACCTCAGAAATGAGTTCCTCCATACGCTAGGAGGGCAGAGGTAAGATCTAGAGCATTAGCCCCACCCACCCCCTCATCTTTAAACCCAATTAACCAATAACTTTTTTTAATATAAATAAGTAGTCAGGGGGATTTTTAGGATATGCGCCTTAAGATATATTTTTGCATCCCTAGTGAGCCTGACACATTACACATTGTGACTACCTATTCGGGTAGCTAAAGAACAAATAAACATAGAAAGCGGAAACTTGTTATTAACCCGGTTTTGGGAAAACTTAGTTTTTGTCATACACATATTGTGAGTCTGAAGTATTAAACTGCGTGATGGCTGGTCTGGAAGGAAGCCAAACAAAGGAGCATGAATATCTTAAACTTCATAGAACTAATCAGGGAAACCAGCGAATGTTCACCTCATGCATTTTTTTACTTATACATAAAAAGCGAGTCTTACACCCTATACTGCATGAACACCTGTGTGGGTAGCCACACAACCAATAGTCCTAGAAAAGTGAAACTTTGCAAACGTACTAAAGGAAAACTGGGGTTGTACAAATAGAAACATTGATTACTTATACCTTATAAGTTTGAAGACTTTAATTATGTGATTAATTTTCTATTGAAACTCTTTAACAAGGAGAATTTTCAACCTTCAATACAAAGAAAATTAGGAAACATCAATAAATTTACCCGAATAGTATCGGGTTTTGCAGCTAGTACAGCAAAATAGCTAGCTAAAAGTTCGCTAGAAAAAATTGGGTTTTTTGTGGCAGGAACTATTTTTTCCGACATCCTGAATCCATAATCTCTAAATCTTTGTCAAAATGGGTTCAACCGTTTTCTCATAATATCAATTACCGGAAATGGGATCATCAAATAAATAGGTACGTATAGCCCCACCAGATAAGACGCGGATGAAATTAAAATAGAAAAGTGGTTATGGTTCGTGGTTCCGTTAAAGCTATACATATATATGTTAATGTGTTAGTGATGAGGATGGTATAATTTGGAGGAAGCACACCATCAGTTTAATGGAGGAAGAGTGGTAGATAGTTTAAGTAAACGATCATGACCATCACACCCAGTAGTGATTCAGTTTCCTACCATGTACATCACTGAAAATTCAGGACCGGGTTAACGTATTAACCCACACGCCCATCCATGCTTTTATATTCAGTGTTAAATCACTAGCCGGATCCTGTCGCTTGGTCGTCAATGGAGTTTTATTTATCTTTTTTAATTACACACAAACTTCGGCGTAAAATCTTGAGAAGCGTGTCATGCATACCGCGAAGGCGTGGCCGCCCAGTAGCTATAACTTGTTCCCTCTCCCTTTCCACCCCGCCACACTCTGCTAACTTCTTCCCACTCCTAGACTACATAATGTTGACAACAAGAATAGCGGGGGAGGTCCTATAAATAGCTCAACACCGGATTCCGGATCTGAACCCAAGTTCCGTCCTTCCAATAAGTGACGCAATACCTACATGGAAAATATCCACAGTTTTTAATTCATATCACGTTCTGTATGTATAGTTTAAAAATAAGATGACATTTTTTTCATCAAGATATCTATTTTATTAGTTCTTGGTAAAACATTTATATAACATGTGTTGGCCTCAGTAAGTCGTTCAAAATCCGGATAGATTATTGATGGGTAAGATGCCAAAAATCTAGACGTTTTTAAGTGTCGGTTTATCCCAACAAGTTATAATTAGTCTCGCTTGATAATTTTTATTTCTCATTGGAAGCTTGGCCCGCATTAAACTTTATAAAACAATGCTTTTTAAGATTAAATGTAAAGTCTCTTAATTTAGTAATGATATTTGAACTTAAAACAAGTCTTAAGACTCCACTGTATCGTTAACAGAAGCTATACATTTAATTTGATGTGTTTAATTTTGTGAATAAGAAAATGTAACTAAGCATCTTCTTTTTGTTTTCATATTTTCTGGAATACTTAGCCTACAGTTTTTTATCACAAGATTGTACCTAAAATTGAATTAAAGATTGTCTTAACCTAGGATATAGAACTATCACTGACTCTTGAACATTGAGTCCAGAAAATGTAGCAGTTTGAAAACAGAGCTAACGAATTTTAAAAAATCTCAATAAATTTATGGGCCCCCTTCTACTACCCACCCTCCTATTTCCCCCTAGCTTTGAGCCAGGATTTCTTAAAACTGATCACTTTAACCACTCTACCAAGGAGAGGGGGAAATGTGGTGATAGAAATATTACTTTCTCTCAACACCTCGGAGAGAAAGTATTGTGATCGTCAGAAAAAATATAGCGAGATTTTGATAAATGTCGATGTTTCATGACCCTGAAACCAAAAAAAAGGTTTTTGGTTTCATGACCCTGAAACCAAAAAAGAGGTTTTTGGTTTCATGACCTTGAAATAAAAAAAAAGATGTTTTTGTAATGCCGTCTGTCTGTCCTTCTGTTTGTTTGTACTTCGGGCTAGAGCCGAAACTATTTTACTGATTGGGATAAAACTTGTAAAACTTGGTATCTAGAGTTTTAATAAGTTACCCACGAGGGATTTTTGGAATTATATATCCAACCCTAAATTTAAAGGTAGTTTACTCAAGGGCAAAAAGAGAAAAAATTAGTTTTCTCAAATTCGCTCTAACGATTTTGATTCAAATTTATATCTAAGATACTGTTTATCATTAGAAAAAAGATGAAAATTCGAATTTTCTCATGAGAATGAATTTGAGGGCTCTTTACATTTTTATTATTTCTCCTCAACTATGTGAGATACGAAAGAACTTATCACTGTAAAGTTGTGATTAACATATTTTATTTGAAATGTATTTTTTATAAAACCAATAGTTTCTGAGCTATAAGAAAATATATGGGCCTATACTTTATAATTCAGGTCTTTGAAAATGAATTTGATTCTTATGGTCTTTGGTGGACAAAGATATTTCTCTTTGCTCAATTTTTCTCTAACAATGTTCCTACAGTAGCTCCACGACTTATTTGGTGCTGACTGACAGCTCACAGCTGACTTCTGACACTCAACATTTAGGTATATACCTAAATGTTGACTGTCAGAAGTTACAGCTGCTAAACACATGTTTTTTGTAGATCATATGGTTCAACGTAGGGATTAATAATTTGGTCTGGTAACGTTTCAAAGCCGTCAGCTGTCAGCTGTGAACTGTCAGTCAGCACCAAATAAGTCATGAATAGGGTTTAGCTCCTAATGCCGTAGGTTAAGTAGTCAACAGTTTATATTATTTCATTAATGATCTTTGGTGTAGTGTTTCTACAACAATTTATAGACCTATTATATCGTTTCACAAATCTTATGAGTTTTAGTAAATATCTATTTTAAGATGAAAGGGAGAGAAAATCTGTGCGGTGCGCCGTACCAATTATTTAACATGTGAGAGTATCATCTAATTAGATACGAGACTAAGAATTACATGAGACTTTTTTGGTGGGAGGTGAGGTTGTGTAATTAGGAGGTTGAGAGATTATTTAACCAAATTTTGAATAAACACTTAAACTTTTTTAAATTTTAGCACCATGTCTTACCACCCGTTCGGGTTGGGGTTCAGCCTATTTACTAGTTAATCAACTGTGTTAGGTATTAGAAAGTTTTAATCTAAATAAAGTGTACCAGAATTTGTATGTAAGGAGGGTGATAAGTAATTTTTGCGAAAAAGAACTCTAAGTTGACTCGGCCAGAAATTTCAAATGTAATCTCTCCATGATTAACAAACTAGACTAGAAGAGCTTGACATGTGTCCGCATGTCCACCTTTGCGGGTTCTATCAAAGCTAAAAATCCTTTATGTAAAAATGGAGATCAAATCTATACTTGGATATTTCCAGTGACGTGTCCCACCTTGAATCAATATGCGAGACAGAGTTGGCCAACATGATCAGGATATTTAGTCATCTGATCCATCTAGAGGAACAAAAAAAATACAATAACTAAGCTGCCGGTGATCTTGCATTAACCTTCAGCTCTTAGCTACAGTCTAATTTAGATAGGAAGGATCTTTTTTGAAAGTTAGAAACGTTAACAATTTTCACATATGTATACATTGTCTTGTGATCTCCAGCTGACACTTTTGATAGATATTAACGATACTTTTAATATTAAACCAATAATAAAGAAAATTGTTAACAATATTATCCCTTCTTTCCCCCACACCCCCAAATATGATTTTATAAAAAAAAGACCTTTATATCATAACCGTACTATACATTCCTATTTGATTGGTAGAACCTCATTTAATAATTAAAGGAAGCTATTAGATCTTTGTCACGTATTCATACGTAAATTCATGTGATATTTTGCCACTTTTGATAGATATTAAAAATACCTATTAAATACTACTAATTATATAGCAAATGTTATCAATTTTGGACCAAAAAAAGTGTTTGTATTTTCTAAAAGCTACTAAATATAGTTTAACGTATTCATACGCCAGTCAACTTATCTGAATGTAACACTTTTCATAAATATTATCAATATCTATAAAATAACATTAATAAAATGGTTAAATGTGATCAAAGTTGATCCGAATAAAATATATTTGTAGTTTCTAATAGGCTCTTCCTGTGAAAATTAGACTGTAGATTGCAATGTTGCATAATTAGGGGGGGNGGGGGGGGGGGGTCTGACTTTGTGAGTCCGGAATCTTACCCCGGTGGATGTTGATGTATAATGTGGGACTTTAGAACATATTTAAACAAAATGTTAACAAACCTAATCATTAATGTAGAAGTCATGCCTGTCGTGATACACCTGTCTACCACCAAAGTTATCAAAAGAGAATGAATGTCCCATCACATTAGTGGCTGCTTGAGGAGTTGATGACGGCTTAATGTGGTTCATCGATGAGGTCTTGGATTCTGTGGATTGCTCCACACAAATATTCATACACTTGCTAGATTAACATACAAATTTGATATACAATATAACCCTCATAATCATCAACTGTTTCCAAGCTGTGACCTAAGTCAGTTTTTTATTCAAGCCATATATTTTCCGCTAACGTCTTGGTAGACCTGTCTTAGCTTAATATGCCATATAATTTGATTCAAGACTAGGGCAGGCACAACATCCAGTCCCCGGGCATTAATTCATCACTGTGAAAGGGTAAACCCACATTTCACCAGTGATAAGGTTTTCAGACATGGTGGGAATCAAACCTAAGACTCTTAGCTCAGTGGACAGACACTCTACCGACTGAGCTAAAGTGTCGGATATGTCTCTATTGTTATTATAATAATAATGACTAAGTGTTTTACTATTTTATGTATAATTGTTTAGTTATAAAAATACGGTAATATAATTTCAAGAACGGTCGTAGCCCGGGAAACTTCGTGCAATATCGGAACTGATGTATTGTTATTATTATCATCTCGATGCGTCTCTATTTAAAAAAAAAAGGAGGGAGATTTAAACCTCCTAGCAGCTGACCGAACCAACAATGTATAAGATCAGTTATATTGACTGTTATTGTTTGTATATTTTAATAATTATTATAGTAGTTATGACTTTTTCGAGCTATACGTTTATGTACTAACTACGTTAGTGGTTTTAGGAATGAGGAAGACTATATTTAAAGGAAGTGTATCCGCATTTGACTGGAGAGAGAAAGTGGAAAACCATTTTGGTAAATTGCTGAACTTGATAAAGATTGTGTTTACACTTTATTTTATTCACCTAAGTAATAATTACATTAAGTAAAAGATTTTTTATTTTGCAATTCACACCAAAACCTTTTTTTAAATTATTTAACCTAATATATATTTAAACATTAATTATTTAACACACAGAACTGTTTTATTTTTGTCGCCAAGGCAACGTCACAGGTGACATCAAGTAGTTATAAGTGTGTATCCGTGTATTTCACTGTAATTTGCAATTTATTTTATTTTTGTTGTCTAGGGATATTTTATTTAATTTATGTTTGTGAAATTGTCACCAAATCTTGATATAATTGCCTTTTTTTTAAAAAAAAAATACAGCAATATAAACAAACCAACATTCACACACTTTAGGTGGGAATGTAGGAAACGCGAGTTAAGGGCAGTATTTTTGGGAGTTTTTATAGGAAACATTTTTTTTTTTTAAAATAAATAAAATATTCCTCCAGTCTAAATTTTAAGTTTAAATTTTTTCACATGATGATATCAACGGTTATTGAATATCTGTCATGAACATAGCGACATTAATTGACAAACATTTTAAACTAAGAGGAAAAGTTGTCATTAAATTCCAGGAAACCCTTAACAGAAATATTCAAGAACTGTTGAGGTCCCCATGTGAAGAAAATTTAATTCTATTTTTGTACTGAAGCAATGTTGTATTTATTTTGACCAAAAATAATGTTTTGATGAAGAAAATTAAAAATACTGCCCTTAACTCGCGTTATCTACACCCCCACCTTAAGAATAATATCTTATTCAAGCAACCCTAGCTTCCCAGTAGCATTCATTCAACAGTGTACCCCAGTGATCCAGCTTCAGACCCCAGAGCCTAGGAGTCCATACCCGTCCAGACGGCGCGGTGGTCTCTTGGCTCAAGACCGAGTCTAACCAACATTATTGAGTTATGGCAATGATGGGCAAACTTTTCGGGGAGTGGGCTAAAAGAAAAAAGAAAAAGTCTGGTGAGCCAACACAGTTTATTTAAAAATTACAATGGTACATTTTACAAAACAATTTTACAATTTTGTCATATTAATTATTAAAAGGCTTTGTATTATAATGATATATAATTCTAATACAGTGTGAGTTGTCTACATTATTTAACAAATACTAAAATAAAACAGAAACTTGACCCTACTTGAATGAAGAAGTGTGTGACCGTTCTTCTATAAAGGTTTTCATAGTCTGGTTCCAGCTGGGACGAGGTAAATCTCAGAAGTGAAGCCAAGTGACCCTTTGTCAGTCTGTTTCTAGCAATACTTTTTCGGAGTTTCATAGTAGAAAACACTTTCTCATGTATATATATGACGATGCAAACATGGCGATAACTTTCTGGGCATGAGATATCAAATTTGGAAAACTTGATTTCGATAAGGACTTGTAGAACTCAAATTTTGGGACGTTGAGAAACTACTTCAATTTTGTATTACATTGCAATTCAATTAATTCAAGCTGAGTTTCGTGGATGGTTTGCGTATTATTTAATCTCTGGGAATTGTTCACTAAGCTATAAAATAGAAACAAAAACAAACGAGCGTGGGATCTCCTTTTTTTCCCCTTATTTTTTATTGTTCTTAGCACAATTATTTTTTATCGGAATTCAGAATCATTTCACGGGCCGCATTGAACATGTCCACGGGCCATACTTTGCCCATCACTGAGTTAGGGGGAAAATTAGCTGGCATTTCACAAATAAATACATTAACTGTCAATAGGGATAGCTAGGTACATGTTGTCCCAAATGTCTGGAATCATAGGGAATTCCTTAATCTTCATTTTCTTGGATAAATATGGCTATGACTAAGGAATAATCAAGGTCATTCTGCTGGTTGGCTGTCAAAGTCAGCGAGAAGTTGTTGAGGAGTTCACCATTTGCATCCTAAGAGGTAATCAATCACTCAAGGCTGTGTGAGCAAACTGGTGAAAATTTCCAAGATACAGTAAGCGTGGTGACAAATCATGAAGTAGTCGGCCAAGGAGTGCCACTGATGAAGAACCCAGCACTGCAGTTTTAGCGTCATACGTTAAGAGCCCTAAGAAGTCGAACATGATGGATTCTGAAGCACTGACCAGCCTTCTGAACCAAGCAGAGTATCCAGTCTAGTTCCAACAGGACGAATCACTGGCTCACTATATCACTATATCACTGATGCTCGATAGTACCTTGATCACAAGTTTTCAGGGCACTGGATAAGTCATGATGACGTGTTGAGGGGCACCTACGAAGTCCAGACCTGATACCACTGGGCTTTTACCTTTGGGGACACTTAAAGACCATGCATGGTTTACGCTGAGAAGTTTTCTGATCTGAAACAACTTTCAAACAGAATCAAGCACGCTTGTCATAATATTGACCCTACCATCATCAACAATGAGTGTTAATGGAATGGCAGTATCGACTTGATATGTGTGTTCAGAAAAACGGGGGTCATTTCAAACATGTTGTATAAAAGCTCTTTGTTGTATGATTCCAAACTTTTGGAACAGCCTTTAGAACTAGTTAATGAGACCTGCTAGGTATTTAGTTAGTTAAATTATTGGTTCATAACTCAGCAGGAAGAGTTTCACAGTTTTCTGGCTATAGAATTATCTTTTGTCTAATCGACCGTGAGGTGGGAGTCTAAATTGACTATTTAGTCATATGGTCCTACTCCCTTTTATCATCCGCTTTGCTTAGGCTACAAAGCGTAAGTCAATTAGAAACCCAGTATTGTAGCTGCTCATTCTATTCTTATGATTCCCCTCGATTCTATGACTTAAATCAACTAAAGCGAGTGTTTGGGCTATTCGCCCTCATTTTACTATTTATTACCTCAGGTTATATAACTATTCAACCTATATTATAGTTTTAGATTTAGTCGAGGACGTTTTCTAAAATGTTAGATAGTGTAAGGCAATAATTGCCATTATAAGCCCACTCAATATTATTATAATCATTATCATCATCATCTTTAACATTATTATTATTATTACTATTATTACTATTATTATTATTATTATTATTATTATTATTATTATTATTATTATTACTATCATTGTTAGCATTGAATGATTCATTACAGAATATAATACTATAAATTCTTTTTACAAGCAAATAATAATAATATTAATATTACTATTTCAATTTCTAAAGCCTTTATGAGACCAATATTAGCTAGATGTTTCAATTTATTTATTTATAATCCAACCACTTTTTTCTTACAACGTAATCTCGACAGTTAAAAGAAGCAGAACTAATTCTCTCGGCGAAGGTCATACGTTTACTGTATGCACGGAAGGAGGGGGGATATGTACCGTGAAAACATTTCTCAATACACGGATGTCTCGGTATTCTTAGTAGAGCGATGGACTCTAAGAACCATATCCGGGGTGGTAAGACTTAATTTTTATGAATAAAGGCACCGCTTATTTGAAGGGAAATATCCTCACACTACGGAATTCATCGTGAGAATGACAATTATGAAGCTTCCAGACAATTAAAACCATCCTCAATTATCTTTTAATTCTTTGCTGCGATCCTTTTAAAGTTGACTTTTTTCAAGGGACGCTAAATCTATGTTTCTAACCGTCTACTTTAATCTCAGAACTAAGATATTTTGTGTAAAAAATCTTTAAAAGAGTGTTAATTTCACTATTTCACGATTTATTTTAGTGATAGAACTTAAAATGTAAGGTTTTTAATCTTAAATAAACATGGTGTTACCTTTTACCTCCATTTTTGTCTGAACTATAAATTAAAATAAGAAAACACTTCCTAAATGACGCGTGATTTCTGGACGTCTGAAACAAGTTTCAGAGCTCCAGTAGGCGATCTCCTTAAATGGAAAATACACATATTAGTCAGTTATCAAGATTTAAGGTCACCTTATATGTTGAGATGAGACTTGGATTTAATTTCGGTCGGGTACCTTCTGAGGATTTTTCATTTTTCATTTGTTCTTTCTCCAGGTAGCTGCTGGTGACAGTGGCGTGGCTTGGAGTGTTTTTAGGGGTACCTATACATTATTTCATCACTCAGTAGAACATTTATTAGTCAGGTATGATAAAAAAAATACAATCTTATTTGATTTATAGAGAGCAGAATCTATGTATTACTGGTAAAATTGGCACAAAGTGGATGGTAACAAATTACAGCTTGTCTTACCCTTGCAACATTCCATGACACGCTACTGGCTGGTGCACGTCCTCTTAGTTACCCCCTCATTCATGATCACATATATTAGGTTAAGTATAAAAAGTTATTGTTAAAGTTAAATGGATCGATTTAAAAAAACTACTTTCAGAAAATGATGCGATCAAAAATAATTTATCCCGTTTCTTTGGTCGCATGTTCTAAGGCACTAATCTCGCAGTAGACTAGACTGCCGATGATGGGGAGATCGAAGTTTGAATCTTGGTCTGGTGTACTGAGGGTGGTTTTTCCAAAATTGTTTTCCACTCTCCCTCCACACAATTGGTGGTATACTTCCTCTAAATATAACCTTCCTAATCCCTAAAACCACTAACGTAATTAGTAGTAACTAACATACACGACCCGAACGGTTAGTGAGATGCGTTGCTAGAAATAATTTAAAAACAGGACTTATTCTAGTGGGTACGTGGTCTACAATATCAAGCTCATTTTAGTCTGGTTTTATGGTGACGTGGAGGTTGAGGTTGGTATACCGGCCTGGTGTACTGAGGTTAGTGTTTCCTAAATGGTTTCTAGCTCTTACTCAGCGCAAATGATACTACATTTACTATAATGTATCTCTTCTCCATCCCTACAAGATTAGCATAGTTCATATGCGTAGCAAAAAAGAGTAGCGAGGCAGCCTAATAAATACCACAATTAATTAATGTATTTATCTTTATAATGTAGGGTACATTTAACATCATGATCATAACTACTTAATCCAAGATAATTGAATGAAAAAGGTAGTTTTATTCAAGTGCATTCAAATCAGTATGAATAAAGTATAAAATACCACAGTGACCCCATGAAAACCACACCCAGTACATCGAACCTACTTTCAAAACTCAACCTCACGTCATTTGGTCTATTAAGAGTGTGATGCCTTAGATCATGCTACCACCATTGCAGAGGATATGTATTAAATATTAATATTCATGCACTTATTATTTAAGCTACATTAGTTTAATAATTAATATTTATATAATTTGTAAAAATTAACATCTTACCTTAAGAAACAGTCAAATTATTTCAAATCCTCTGATAAGTGTTCTCCTTATTACTTTCTGTATTTAAGTTTTATTTTAAAACTTCAGTAAGGTCTCGATTTAAGTCTTCTAATGTTTTATATTAAAATTATGTTAAATATATTCTTAAGTCTTATGTCTTCTGTTAGGTTTTATATTATGTATTCGCTTAAGTATTTTCTTCAGTCTTCTCTGAAACTTTCTGTTAAAGTTAATTTTATTTTCGGTATTCGCATGAGAATTCAATTAAGACTTGATTTAAATATATTGATAAGTTTTCTATTAAGTTTTCTATTATCTCTTAGTTTAAGTTTTCTGTTGCCAACCTCGGTGGTATTGGGGTAAATAACTCGCCACAGAACCTGATGTGTGTGGATTCAAACTCAGCAGAAATCAACGGATTTTTCTTGAACGATAAAAATCCGTAGCACAACTTTCTTCAGAGAGGTCTCATGTTAAGTCTTCATCTAACCATCTCTTAAGTTTTTTTTATTAAGTCTTTTCATAAGTAGTTTTGTTTGTTTTTTCAAAGTCTACAAGCTCTAGTAATCTTATCGGATGACTCAACAATCAACGCTGAATTGTCGTCGCGTGTTCGTCAATATATTCTTTATCTTACTATTTCTATTCAAGTTGATTTGTTTGTCGGTAGCGTCACGGTGGAAACTCTAAAGAATTTGTCATGACAATCCGTATCCCCGTTCCAATTTGTTTGAGTAGGTTGCTATCTTCTTTTCTGATCAGTTCTGGCATCTTACCTTGTTCATTGGGAAAAAAGATTGAACAAGGATGGTATATTATATCTGTCATAGCTTACCGTAAGCCATGATGTTACAAAACAAGGGAAATTAATCGTATTAATATACGTCAAGGTTGAAGTTGTACAACCGTAAGGATTTGCGTCACAGATAATGGAAGTACTTTGGCTCTTAGAACCTTAGAACAATTCTAGCCGAGGGCCCTAAAGGGGGGGTGTTCTTTTTTTGTGTATCCCTAAGTCAACTTCTTTGATCTTTTAGGTTCAAGAGTTAAGTCGATGTTACTGTTAGCCATTACGATAATATTTCAAGGGCAGCTTGTGGGTTGTTTCCAAGGCAATAAAGGCTTGTTGGAACTGCACTAGTAATTAATTTCACTCTAATCATTATGAAACATACTATTTAAAGCCAATAAATAAAAATCCCCTATTACATTATTTTGAGTGTGGTTGGGCAGACGGCATAAAACAAATTATAGATATAATTCCGTCAAACATTGGTTACCCTGACAATTAATAGCCCACAAACCGACTATACTTAATCTTAGGAGTTTATATATGGACTACTTGTGGATTGTTGCAGCGATTTATGCAGATTATTGAAATAAAATATATTCTAAACTTTTTATGGAAAAGATATTTATAAAAAGCATTCATTTGACTTTCTAGCTAATAGTTTACTCGTCAAAGGCTATAAACTTTACATAGATTTTTTGGTATCTAATTTGAATCAAAACTTTTATTTTCCCCCTTTGAAACACGATGAACACTTCCAGCTCTCTATCTATTTGTGGCACCAAAACACTCAAGTAAAAATTAGTTATTACTTTTAGCCAAATACAAAAATTGTATCTATCCATGTACAACTATACACAAATCATGGTTTCCATGGTGATGTACACAAATACTGATTATACAGTTGGGCCCTTGTATACACAGAATGAAAAGATGAAAAATTCGCTAAGAAATTTGGGTTTTTGTTTTAAGCTAATATATTTTCCAACATCCAAGACCCATAATGTCTAAAATGAATTGACGTTTGTCAAAATCGGTTAAACCATTTTTTCGCAATTTCACTTATCAGAAAAGAGCTTATCAAGTTATATAATAAGAGCAGAGGTGGTTCTTTGAAAGATCATTCTCTCAAAATTAAATATCAACATGGAAACATAATTGAACTTATTGTATTTGTAAGAATGTGAAAATATAGATGGGGTGAACAAAACATTACTCTTTTAAATATCATACCCTCAAAATTAAGCGGTATAGTGAAAAAAAACTTAACTTATGTATTTTTATTGTATTACTATTTACCAAAATGAACATCAAAACCCATTATTTGAATAAAATGAACATAAAAATCCATTATTTGGGGAAAAAATGGACACCAAAACTCATATTTAAATGGTTAAAATGGCTATTTTACACATTGTATAGTTTTTTAGCCTAATACATATCAAAACATATTTAAACATCATTTTAATATGCGCTAAACATAACGTAGACAATATTTTCACGAATTTAACAACTTAATTTTTGAATTATGCTCAATATTATTGATTTAAATGCGAGTTAACGACTACAGAATTCTAATGAAAAAATAAATATTTCGCCAATTTGGTCATCTCAATTTAGATGTGTTATGACCAGCACCCAAAAAGAAATATTCACCCAAAGAGAAAATTGTGATGTGTTCGGACCAGCAAACAAAGACTGAGTTATTATTTTTTAGCCAAAGAGATTTATTTTATTTAGAGATCTAAAGCCATGCAGCAAATAACGGTTTCGATAGTGACTAAACAAAGAATTAAAAACTGAAAATTCTCTGTGAAAATCGGGTTTTCGTGGAAAACTACTATTTTTCCCGACACCCTGGATTCCTGACCGTTAAAATGAGTGTTCATTTGTCAAAATCTGTTCAGTCATTTCCTCGTAATTTCAATTACCGGAAACGGGCTTATCAAATTATATATAAGGATAGGTCTACATATATTATTTGTTAGGTATATATATATATATATATATATTAACACCGCGTCTTACTAACCAATCGGGCTGTATAATTTATGTATTAAATACGCTAATGGTTTAAGGGATTAGGAAGGTTATATATAGAGGAAGTATACCCGAATTTGCCTAGCGTGAGATTGGAAAACCATTTTGGAAAAATTTAGTATACCCGACCGAGATTCAAACCTCAATTAAGAAGTGTATTTATGAAATACAAGTTATAATATATGGATAATTAATTAATAATGGTTATATCTCAATGTATGCAAACAAATTTTTTTTCAACAGAGAGTATAAACAATCGGTTTACAATTAGTTTTAAAACTGCCCTCGTGCTATAGTTCTCAGAGCTCTTGGCTTCTGATATAGAGGTCCTGAGTTACATTCATGGATGATACATAGGGGTTTTTCTCGAAAGTCGCCTAATTCCACTGAAAGGGTGTATGATTAGTACATTCGGGCGTACCCTGGGCAACGATACATTAGTATTGGATAATATTTCCACAAACTGAGCTACTGAATGATTTATCCCAGACACGCCATTATAAGTATTACAAACTTATTTTAATCACGAAAGTACATTCCGATTATCCTGAAAGGTGGTATTCTTAGCTTGATTAGTTACTGTATAACATAAGCTACACCATATTGTAACCTGTCAAGGGATGTTGCCTTTCAGACCAGGTGGAGGATACATGGTTAACGATAGGAACACACACACACAAAAGCTCTAGAAAATAGTGATTGCTCTTGTTAAGAAAATTGTAAGCTGCTGTAAATAATTCTTCCCACGGCATAATATCGCTTGTAAACGTGGGCACATAGAAAAAGTCTTCAGTCTTTTAGTCCAAGGTTTTTCTGGTAACTGGGAGGTTGTAGTTTGAACCCCTGCTGGATATACTGGGCGCCCACCCTCCCCATCGTAAATGGACTCCTTAACTTCCTAAAGGAAACTGTGGGTATATTAATTTTAAAACTTTAATTTCCTTAACTCGTTAGCTTAATATATACTATAAGTACTGACAGGTAGTAAGAAGCGAAGTACGTTAAAAAAAATGTATGTACAAACAGGTTAATAAGGACTTTTTTTTTTTCTTGTGATTGTAAGTATAACTATAGTTAAAAGACGCAAGACTGCCTTTGTGTTAATGAGCGAAATGACAGACACAAATTATTATTGAAAGAAACGTTAACGAACAAGTAAACATACCTCCGAGACAGTGGCTCTACAAGTTCTCCCTTCTGAAGCAGCCTTTAGCGCAAGGCATCTTCTTTCCCCACAAGTTTTTATCATGGCTCTTCTCCCGAATGATTAACCGGGTTGTCAGATGCAAGATTTATCTTGAATTGGAGATTGTAGGTGGAATTAACAGGGGAAAGAAGCTGTGGAGAAAATAAAGAGGCACACAAACGAATGATTGTTGTGAAGAGTGAAACAAAACGTAGAAGGTTGTGGGACATATACAAAGCGAAAAAAATGAATGCAAAGAAATTAATAAAGGGGAGTAAAGAGAAAATGAGATTAAAAGAATGAAAAATATTTCAGAATGATTTTAAAGAAATAAGAAGCTGTTCTGTAAGTGAGTAAAGCGAATGAAACAAGGAATGCAAGGAAAGACCAATGGCAATCATAATTAAGGCGGTGAGATTATCTGGGATGAAAACAGTTTAAGAGAGCGTTTGAATGAGTATTTTGAGCAATTGTTTTGCAAAAACATAGATAAAGTATCAGAAAATAAGGAAAATGTTATGATGAGTGAAAGAATTAACAAGGCTGAAGCATTAAAAGCTTTTAGTGTGTCAAATAATGGCAAAGCTAGGGGCGTAATTGGGATCACAAACTGTGGTACTACTTGTCAGATTGTGTGAGTGAGTTGTTCAGTGTGTATGCTAGGACTTCGAATGTTCCTAATAACTGGAAGAATGCTGTCATTGTTTCTTTGTACAAATACAAAGGCAGTAAAAGTGATTGTAAGAATTGTAAGAACTGTAGGACCATTAATTTGGGAAGGATTCCTGGCAAAGTGTTTGGGGGAATTTTATTGAGAGGGTTCATGAAAAAACTGTGGACAATATTTGAGGTTTACAATGTGGCTTCATGCAAGGTATTTGTATTGCAACAATTGATTGAGAAATGTATGTAGATCGTTGATCTGGAGAAAGCGACGATCGGGTGAATAATAGTATGTGATGGAATGTTCTTAGAAAGTATGGTGTGGATGCAAGGCTAGTAAATGCAATTACGGCTGTGTATGATGGAAGTAAAGCGTGCGTTAGGGTGGATGGAGCTTTAAGCGAATGGTTTGACATTGAACAGTGTGTAAGACAAGGTTGTGCTATGTCTCCATGATTGTTTAATGTATTTATGGATAATTGGACAAGGGATGCTTGTGAGAACACGCTTGGTGTACAAACATACAATGTGAATGTGATAGTGTTGTTATATACAGATTATGCTGAATTAAGGGTCTAAAATGAAAGTGAATTGCAGAATGCATTAAATCTTTTGGATGTGGTGACAGTCAGAATGGATCTTCACATAAAGGTCTCCAAAACTTGATAAGGATAGATCAGGAAATGGCTGTCAGCTTATCATAAATATAAAACTGTTAGAACAGGTGAATGATTTTGTGTATCTAGGTATAATGTTTTGTTAAAATGTAAAGATAGATAGGGAAATCGACAGGTGGGTGAATGCATCTCAGAGAGTTGTTGGATGTATGTAGACTATTACGTATAATGAAGTAGTATCAAAAGAGACAAATATGGCAGTTTATAAAAGTGTATTGACACTAATATTGTTTTATGGAAATGGACCGTACATGAACAGTTTGTGATTGCGGGGAGTTTATTATTGTTTAATATTGTTCTCGATATAGACTGAATCTACATGAGACTACAACAGAGAAGCTTACTATTGTAGGAAGTTTATTAATATTGAGGTTTCATACGGAGTGGGTAGTATGACTCGTAAGGAAAACCTTTGCATGGGGGGTAATATGATGTAACATGTTACAATGTTACAATAAACAATTTACCTACTGTTAGTATAGATTTTTTTTCAATGAATGATTGTAAAGAACGATATAATACAATCAGAGGAAGTTTCAGTCGATCCATTAAATCACTGCCAAGTGGATCAACACAAAACATAAGGGCTATTATCTGGGGTCATATCTAAATTTCCTTTCACCCTTTTATGAAGACTCGTTGAGCGTCCGGAAATGTTCCTCCATCACAATCAGAAGAAAAGTCCCCTCCGCCTCCTCCAGATAGTAGCGAAACCTATGAAGGCATTGAGCAAGCAGAAGAACAAGCACGAGTTGTTGATGGTTTGGGAAGTTCAAGGGATACACAGTCCCAATATTCAAGTGGAAGCAAGACAAAAATATTACCGAATAACACTGCCAAAAGAAAAGATTACCTTAGAAAGACTTATTGGAAGAGTCAGTTATAGAGTACTTGTCAGAAAAGATATGAAAACCACAAACTCCATAGAAGAGAAGGCTGACATTAATATCTTAAATAGTCTCCTTCCAGAAATAGTAAAGCTCACGAAAAAAGAAAATGGAAATATTACGTTTCTTAGATGTACTTGTCTATGAGAATACATACACACCACCTGGAGCATCACGTTGTAGGAGCTTAAGCTCATTAACCAGTCACGGGAGTGTAATTGAGCAAACCATCTCATCTGTATAACATCAACCAGCTTTTACTGCCATTTCAAATGAATCACAGATGCAAACAAACAATGTGACATTGTATGGCCATTATGAAGCAAACAATGTTGGTCAATTCCTGGACAATGGTGCTGGCTGGCTAACAAACTTCATTGATAACATGTCTAGTCTATTAAGTGTACTGTCCTTTATTCTCAAGGAATAAGTTTTGGTATTGTTTTGATTGTACTTTAATAACTCTTCAATATAAGTGCTTCCCATTTTACATTAAATTTATAATTTTCAAATTAACAATTTGTAACCAAATCTGTATTAATTCTAAGCCAGTTTACTTGTGTACTACAATCTTCAAGCATTTGGTAATTTTTTTGTGTGAATTTTGTAACTTTTCAATATGTATAGTTTTTTTAATTTTTCAAACAATCTTCAATATATGAAATTTATACAATTTATTGAGACAATGGTCTTGGTTTGTTTTACATCAAAAAGAAAACAGAAAATTATTGGTAGATTTTCACTTACCTATTCTTTGCTAATAAAACACGTTTATTTTCACAAGTTAAGTCAAAAGAAGTTTATTTGATAAGCATTACCTACCTCAATGTTATAAGTAGTTGCTCTTCAACACTCAATGAACATCGAAATCTGGAGTCTGGTTTCTCCAAGCTGTCCCAAGTTAGTGCAAACAGTTCATCAAAACACCTCCTTGACCTGCGCTAAACTGTTAAAAATGTATTTGGATCATCTAAGTCAATGACTATATTAACCAAACTATTCTGGAAGTTTGACGAATTGAAGGCATGAACCCACCACGGCTTAAGGTGTCATCGTCGTCTTCTTCGCCGAAGAACCACGACCAACGTAACATGTTCCCTTGAAAAAGACATGTTCACAACTAGCATATGACAGTTGAATGTGCGGTGGCCGCTCCAACTATCAGCTTGCAATTGCCATCTGGAATTTGCTAGAAGCAGTCATCTTGCAAAATGTTGGACAAGTGTGCGGCCTCACTTAGGTGTTATCTGGGGTGGGATGAGACGGGCTCTTAAGAGCACACCTGAGTTATTAGGCAATACCAAGCGAGTCTACTTTTATATTTCAGTTACGTCCCGTTCACGATTTGTAGCAAAGAATACAATGGAATTGAGGTGAAGGGTAAAGAAGAACTCGGTAAAAGCTTCTATCTATGTGTATTGTCGAGTGCAGAACTATGTAGATCTAATCGATTCATTGCAGTCAACTATCATAAAATGAGGAAGAGAGGTGAAATATCGTATTATGATATTTAGAAAAAAAACCTAAGTTTACATCTCACAAACTAATTCAATCTATGACAGCAACATTTACAATCAAACACACGAACCCAACTTATTTAAAGATTGATGATATTACTATTATTATTATTATTATTATTATTATTATTATTATTATTATTATTATTATTATTATTATTTCGCTTGGTAGTCTTTTTTGTGGAATTAGTTTTATTTAATGGCAACATGTTGAATATTATATTAATGCTAAAAGCTTATGTTAGCAAATTTAATAAAAAATAAAAAATTAGTAATATTTCAAATAGTTGGAATATGAAACACCAAGTGAAAGAATAAAAATATTTTTGACAAATCAATATAAATATAAAATCATCAAGTTATCATCTAGACCTAATATTGGAAAGTGTAAAGAGAATATATGAAGTGTTGTTGCTCTAATAGGCCTACACTAAAATGTTTTAAGCCATTTTTGAACTTTTTTTTTTCATTTAATGATGTTCTTGTGTACATCGGCCGACTTATTTTCTTAATTAACATTTTTTGTTTTAGAATATACGTTTTTGGGGATTTTATCTAGTATTTTGTATGTTATAATTTTGTTTTCATTTATTTGAGGTATTTAATGTGTACTTTCTGAACCGACCGATTATATCAGCACACAACTTAGAAACGAACTTAAATCTAGAACATACACCAACCCCCGGCCGTTCATTACTTTGAAAGTAGAAACCCACGTTTCACTTATAATCATTTTTTCGGCCATGTCAGGAATCAAACCCGGGCTCCTTTGCTCAGTAGACACTCACGCTACCGACTGAGCTAAGATGTCGGAATGTTATGGAAACTATTTTATCATTTTTATTTAAGTTTAACCTGCAAATCATTAACACTTCCATGCTTACTGTAATAATGTGTTCAAATAGCAATGAGAATCTTATAGAACCTTCCAAAAAATGTTTGCCTTAGAGAAAAATGTTGTTAATCCAGACGTCACAAACAATTTCCTCAAAAAATGTAATTAAATGTTAAAAATAATTCAACACGTGCCTGAACACTCTCAAAGGGTGATCAAAGAGAGTTCGAGATTTTTTCATTCTTAATCGCCAAAAAAAAATTGAACAAAATAAATAAAATATTGCTTAGTTAGATGCGTTAATTTAATTTTCTAAACGTAATATCAACTGTTATTGAGTATCTGTCGAGGGCATCCTGGAATTTGATGAGGATTTCTTTGAATTAAGGTGGGGATTTAATGGTAGTTTTTTTGCAGTTTTTATAGCAACACTTTTTTTTTGCCTAAATAAATATAAAATTGCTCCAGAAGAAACCTAGAGTGGTTTTTTTTTCACATGTTGATATAAACAGTTCTTGAATATTTGCCATGAGCATAGTGGAATTAGTTGTAAAACATTGTAAATGAAGATAAAAAGCTATCAACAAATTCCAGGACGCCCATGACTAATATTCAAGAGCTTGTTAAAGATACTTATTGTATCAAAATAAATATTATATAAACTTACTGACCTTTATTTTGGTTTCCATCTTAGGCCTACCATCTTAGACCAAACGAGTTTTCCTTAGGTATTTAACATAATTTCGGGTCCTCAATACCCAGACAGTCTCACACCATAAAATGTGTTGACGAGCAAACTTCTGCCCACAAGTATAACCCACTCTCTCCTTTCATTGTTTGATTATAGATTCTTTTGCACGTTGCAACGCCATTACGGTAAAAGGTAAAACCTCGATTCTTGGTCCGTGATTCAGACGATATTGTAAACGCTTTTTTCCCCCCAAGGTCAAACAAATTAAGAAATTTGTTGAAAATGAGTTTGCTCTTGTATCGATTACTAATTTATATAAAATAAAATTAAGTGCTCATTCCAATCAGATTTACACACATTATTTGACTTTCATTACACGAAGGTTTATTTTCATAGACATAAAAATACCTATCACTTCATTATTTCGTTTCACATTCAATACAGCCAAAGGCTCATTTGTTAAATTCGCTATATTCTAAAGGCCCACATCAATGTTCACATGATATATGGCGTCTCTCTCTCAAAATGCCGGAATGCTAGTGATGGGGAGATTGGGGCTCAAATCCTTTTTCCCTGTCATATTTTCCAATAAATGGTTTTCCCACTCTCCATCTACACTTCCTCTCAATTGTACATCCCTCATCCATACCCAATTAAAGTAAATACGTTATTGTGCCAAATGGATAGAAAGACGTGGAGCATAAAACAGAACCTAAATAGAACCGAACATATATAGGCATACGTCACGATAAAGAGACTATACAGAGTTATTTAAAGTTATAATATATGATTTTATTTTATAATATTATTTCAAAAGCTAGTTTCACCCCACGTAAAAGGGTAAGATATATATATATATACATATAAGCTTAAAACAAGTTTAGCTTCCTAATGTAGCAATCGGCATTCTTCATTAATCAACAGTGGAATATAGATGACCGGAATGTTTTTAGAAAAATTAAAAGATACACAAATATACTCATAACACGAAAAGTTTAAAATAAAACATTAAAATTATATCTTAATTTTTGTTTAGTGAAGAATGTAGAAAACTGCAGTTTGATGCAATGTCTAGTTAAAGCTTACTCGTGTAACAAAATTACTCGATTAACTGGTCGTGACACACGCTCTTAACTTAAGTTATAAGGCATTGAAGTGTTGAGACTTATTAGATATTAAGAAGATGGTTATTAAGATAGTTTGTCTGGTTCGTGACTCGCTTCTTATGAGAATAAAATTGAGCATAACAATCGTCTCATGTAAGCTTCTTTTTTAAATAATTTAATTCGATAACATAGCATCGTGTGTGTATACTTTTGTTTGGTCAGTCAAAGCAATATTTGCTATACGCTGCTCTTACACAACTAACTGTCCAACAAGGATATTTTTTGTTGCTGTTGTGCGAATTCATACGAGCCATAGCGAGGCTGCCTGGAGATTTCCGAAGCTACCAAAGCTAATTAAGGATTCAATAAAGCCACCCGAAAACACCTGAAGGTGCTCGAAACTGCCCGAAGTTAATAGAAGATTCCCGAAATAAAAAAAAAAACACATCAAAAGTCAAATATACCAGTAAACGAATGGAAAACGTTGCAACTGCACTAACTTGCAAATAATAAAAGGCATAACACAAACAAATGTGATCTAAAATCATAATTTGCATTGAGGATTCAATGACCTGTTCAAAATTATCTTTAAAACCAAGTTAAGAACCTACATTTCAAAATAAGGATTTACGTCCATCTAGATCTTACCCAGCTGCTACGTTTTTAATACGAGAGGACTTTCGACGATTTTTTTAGTTTATCTTTTAGAGTATTGGTTCCACAATAGCTATAGCCTATAGTGAGCTCCGTATCGCACCTAGCGCAACTATTTGAATGTCAAAGAAATTACTGCTCTTGAGCTTGATTGACAACAATTCTGGTTCAATATGCTATTTATGTAACTCAGCATTCTTATCCCATGCTCTATTAGATTGAGTTGCTAATAATTTTAAGCATACTTTAATTCCAGCCACTTACCATACAACAAGTAAAGGCAACAATATATCTATCTATTAACTTACCACTCTACTAAACGGAATAAACTCAGTTTTAAAGTGACCAACTTTTGGTCCAACTGGGAATAGAACTCGCGAACGTTTGATAAGTAGTCAGGCCTACTACCGACTGAACTAAGGTGTCAACCACTAAATCGTTGATATAATTGATACCATTCACACCAATAATTAAAAATAAATACCCGATTAAAGGAAAATAGAGTATTACTGTACATACTAATTCTTCATCTTTATTTTTTTCTACACGAAGTCAATATATTATTATTATTGTTACTACTATTATTATTATCATCATTATTATTATCCCCATCCTTCTGACGCGAGCCGCAAAGGTATTGTTTCTTTCTCTCTCTTTCTCTCTGTATTACACCTCCCGCGGTGGCTGTGAAAATAATCGGCCACGCGGTAGAGGTCAACAATTTGACCCCTCCTCCCCCTCCTGACATGCGCGTGCAACACCAGCCACTCTTGAGGGCCAAAGCCGGGAGATGGTGTTGCTCGCAATAGGCCGACCCCGGTTCAAACCGCCTCTTTCACCTTCGTGCGGGCTTTACGCGCCAAAAGCTGAGAGCGAGCATGTTTGGTTATTTCTTCACCGCGTCTTACTACCCGTTCGGACTATCCGCGATTAGATACACAAATAGGGTAGGGATGATGCAGGTAGAATATCATAGTAAATGTATCCACATTTGCTTGGGGCAGAGAGAGAGAGAGAGAGCTAGATAGTGGGAGAAATTATGTATGGAAAAACACCCGAACAGCCGATCAGGATTCTAAGCACAGCCTTCCGTCACCTGTGCGCCAGACATTACGAGCTTGACGCCTTAACTCCCGTGCTCATTGATGCGAGTCTCATATTTACTCTTATTTTTTAAATAATATATTATTATTTGCATAAATAATATGATTGATTATCAATGTCTGCCTGTCTAGCTCCCACACGTGGTCACATGGTATACGGCGTCAAGTTGAAAATATACTGGTTTGCCAGTTACGTAGAAGGCCGAGGTTTGGATCTCGGCAAGGTGTTTGCGGAGGGGATGGTGGTTTCCCATCCTCTTTCTAGGCTTATATCAATGAGCTTCCTCTGGGCCATTTACCTCATCCCTACCCTTTATAATAACTCATTAATATTATAATAATTATAATAGTTTGGGTAATTAAAGACAGTTTTCAGACTCTACCTGAGTCACCCTTAATTTTTATGAAGTGAAAACACAGCATTCCAGGTTCCAAGTAAAATGTTTCTCTTTAAATAATTTTGACCATAAGATGAATTGAACTCCGTACTTTGGTCACAGCACTACTGACTGAACTAAGACGTTCAACATTTCTGAACTTTGACCTTTTTTTAGACTTGGGTTTGTAACCCGATTGGTGATGTCAAGTAGATAAAGTGTAAATTAAAGGGGTTTGCTATATAGTTTTCGTTGTTTATGCCTACCAATTGATGAACGCAGGCTATAAGTCATATCGAAAACCAACATTGTATATTTCAGGGCTCGAATCAATTTCCAGGTTCATTTTTTAAAAATCAAATATGAAATAAAAATGTTTTCACAATCATTGTGTTGTCCGATTAGTTTTGTGATAGAGGTTTTCTCATTCAATTCACACGCATTTCCCGCCACATTCCCGTGGAGAAAGAGTGGGTATCCATTTAGGAAAAGCCATCCTCAGTACAACCGGCCGGGTTCGAACAACGATCTCCCCGTCATCGGCACTTCTGGATATTGGTGACAGGTTGCCCACCCTGACCCTAGACCATACTGTTACCGAAGCAGGTTTTAAATAATATTGTACGAGAAACAATTGTCTCTTAACTCTAATGTAATTTCTCCTTGCCTCTAACTTATGTTTTTTAACTGATACAATTTTAAGAAACTCATGTATAAACAAAAACTAGTAGTGTTGTCCAAAAGCATAGTTTGTCCGCGGTTCTGCAATTGGTTGGGAGCGTCATAGCTGATCAGTTGGAGTGCGTAGCTGTGAACCCCGCTTTACTGCTCTTGCACAGTGGGGTTATTGTGTCTCAGGAGGTGAGCCACATGAGAGTAATTATCTTTCTTTCTCGCAGTCCAGTCTTCAATCTCCTGTCACTATTAGCTAAGTAATTATATTTTCTTACTGTTTACTCATTGCTATGAGCAATGGTCTATGAGAACTACTGAAAAAACTAGGGATTTTTACTATAAATAAGTAGAATAGGGATATGTATATTCCACTATAATTAATATAATATATAGGCTCTAACTATATAGATATGCTATATACTCTCTTTATATTTCTATATGTGTGTATATAAATATTATATATACTATATTATATAATAATTATTTTTGGGGGTATTCATACGAGCTTTCTAGACGCAGGATGTATATATAACAGCATACAACTTAAGGGCACCGTTCAATCGATGGTAAATATTTTTACACTGTAGTATTGTTTATGGGAACAAAAGTTCTGAAGCCTTAAAACTACATAAACAATCCTCATTTTTCTTAACATCTTCTGTTGTGGTCCTGATAATTATGACTTCATTTGTTTAAGGAAGGTTAGATATATGTTTATAACGATTTACTTTGATCTCAGACCTGCAACATTTCGCGTGAAACATCGTTGGAGATTGGCTAATTTAACCTTTCCAGGATTTTTTTTTTAAATTAGGCTATGTATATAAATTAAACTATAAGCTTTTTAATACTATGCTTGCACCACCATTTTGTCGTTAAATATATTTTTAAATAACAAACCACTGGTCAAATAACGAGATAATTCTATAGGCCTTATGTATACACTGCATCTTGGCGTTCTAGTGTACAGCCTTTTAAAAAATGTCTTAAGTTGGGTGTCATGAAGTGTATTTTTCCTCTAAACGCTTTACCATCGTTCCTCCACACAAATGTAGGTACATTTCATCAAATATTTTAACTTCTTCATTCCTATCTTATTAATGAAATATACGCATAGTCCAGACAGGTGGTAAGACAAGGAGCACAAGGAAGAAATATTACCCAAATCCTAAATCGAACTATATTCCCCTGGATATAAAATCAACCTGGCTGACTTGCAAGTCTTGAAGGGCATTACTGTCTCCGAGATATCACTGGGGACCTTTCTAAATCATAAATGCCAGGAGGTGCTGCCTTAATGAATGGCAGGTAACGAGGGTTGAACTACAGCCTGGGAGCTCAAGCAAGGACCTGTGAAACTCTTCAATGCCGGGAGATGTTGCGTTAGTGAATGACAGGTAGATAGAGTCAAACCACAACCTTTGAGCTAAATCACAAAACTTTACAACTCTTCAAAAATAGGGGGTATTACGTTAATGACTGTAGCTAGGGTCGAACTACAGCCTGCGAGCTAGTGCATGGGCCTGTTCAACTCTTCAATAACGGGAGGTGTTGCGTCAAGTATTGACAGGTATTGAGGCTCGAACCACAGCCTTTGAGCTAAGGCACGTACCTGTCAAACTCTTCAATTCCGGAAGGTGTTGCGTCAAGTATTTACATGTAGTGAAAGTTGAACCAAAGGCTGCAAGCTAACACATGGACCTGTAAGGCTCGTCAATTTCGGGAAGGATTGCGTCAAATATTGACAGCTAGCGAGGATCGAACCACAGCCTGTGCGCTAAAGCACGGACCTGTCAAACTCTTCAACAATGGGGGGTGTTGCGTTAGTGAATGAAAGGTAGTGGGGGTCGAACCACAGCCTGCGAGCTAGAGCATGGGCCTGTTCAACTCTTCAATAACGGGAGGTGTTGCGTCAAGGAATGACAGGCGGCGAGGGTCGAACCAAGGGAGGTCGATGTGGCAATTCCGGAGCAAGTTTGGAGGTTACCGCTCTTGCCGCTTGCTCTACTTCTCCTGAAGGGCGATGATTTATTGGGGGGACGTGTAGCCTTTGCCTTACCTTGCACCGTACCGTCATGGACAGAGCCGTATTCTGTCTGCCAATTTACTCGCGTTCTAGGTTCAATACCGGGCTAGCAGAGACTTTTTATCCTCACAGAATGAGGAGGGTAAACGGTTCCAGTCTTAAATTGCCTAGCCTGAAGAGACAGAATGAGGAAAGGGAATTGTGCCAATGTTTGGTGAATAGAGTTTTAAACTACCTAACTTAAGGGGACAGGATGCGTAGAGTGAATTGTGCTGGTATATGGCTATCAGATACTCGAGCTATATATATATATATATATATATATACTAAGACCCACATTAATGAGCATTTACCTTGTTTTATCTGGTTTTTCCGATGACGGGGAAGTTTGTATTTCAATCCCAGACGGATTTACTGAGGTTAGCTTTCCTAATTGGTTTCCCACTCTCCCTTTAAGCAAATTCGTGTCATTTCATATAAAGTCTACCGTTCATATACCTATCGCAAAAGTATAAACATAAATGTGGAAAGGGTAGTAAGACATGGTGTATACAAATACACCTTTTCTTTTCAAATTTATCACTTTTAGAACAATGGCTACAAACAAACTAATCAAAGGGGTGAAGATGAAGCCTTTTTTTTTTACTAAAGAACTGCTCTCTTGTTAGCGTGGAGAGGAGATGGTAAGACGACTCCAGCGCACATGGTAGGGAATTGAACCACAATCTCCCTTTCACCGGCAATATAATATATTACTAGACTGATTGTTCAAACAATGGTAGTAGCGCGGCTATGCGCGTCACCGTACTCTTCTATGTAATAACATCGCAAACGTGCACGAATCTGTTTTACAAATGGAGGCTCCCGCAATTAGAGAGGGCCATTGAAGGGGCGGGAGGAAGCAAAGGGAGGCAGAGGGGGAGGGGCAGGGAACAGCCCGTGTGATGACTACTGCCGTCATGAGAGTCATAGAAAAAGTCATCACGTAATGTTATGGTTCGTGTCAGTCCTGGTACAGACATGAGTGATGTTCGCGTTTTTGAACTAGACGTGTCGGATGTTCTTTTTATTGATATTTCAAGATACTTAAGGAGCGGATGATGATGATGATTAGAATAATGATAGTAATAAATTATACATATTTTAATCCATGTTGTTTTTAACTGGCAGACAAATAACTTACTTAACACTTAGACCACGTCTTAGAGAAAATGTACTCTTTTGTAGCGCGTCTTACTATCCATCCGCACTGTTTGTTCACACTAATCGATGAAGAGATGGGAAGGTAAAATATGTATCAAATATGCCTACATTTACGTGAAAGGAGATTGTTAAACAATAATCAAAAACCATCCTCAGTACACCCGACTGGGATTTGAACCCCAGCCTTTCAATCCCCTATAAACTAGACTAGACAAACCTGGCATTTAGGTTCTTTGCCCTCCGAAGAAAGAGAGATTATAATTTGGACCTAACAGGTATTCAAACAATGGTTTCTCAAAAGGATGCCCACCTTTTTTAATTTCTTGGATTTTATGGTTTTATTTTTAGAGCGTGCATCTACTACGAGAAATCCTATCTTTCCGTGCTCCGCAATCCGCATCTTACTACATATTCGTGTTATCCGCATATTTACACTGATTGAATATGGATGAGGGAGGTATAATTTAGAGGAAAATCACCTCGGTGGACCCGGCTGATATTTGAACCCGTACCTCCTTGTTACTGGCAAGCCAGACTAGACGAGACTAACACCTTTGTTCACATTCCCACCGGTACGAGTGTATTTGTTCTAGAACTTAGGATAAGCCACTGATACTTCCAGTCATTATGGTTGAGAGGTAGAGTGGTCGACCGAAAATCTAGAAGATTCTGATATAGCCCGGGGGGTTGGGGTGGGGGGTGGCATTGCTGACGGAGATATTTACTGTTAGTATACGAGCTCGTCAATTTAGTTAATATATAAGTCCGTGTGTGTGGTATTATATACATAAATAATACATACATACCTAATCACACCGTTCCTTTATTGGGTAGGCAAGAAACTGTGCATTAACTAAAAAAAAAAACTCCTTACTTAATCCATTCTCACTAACTTTCTCGACACTTCCCTATCCCTGCATACTCCCTTCACCTCAACAACATACATACACGGTGATACATCGAGTCATGCATGCTCTTTTATTCTTAAAACTCCTAATGTTTCTCTTTTCCACACATTTGTCTACAACAAATAGCCACATCTTACATGGCCTACCACTTCCTTTTGATTCATACACTCTACCTACATATATTTGATTCGTCACACAATCTCCACTCATCCTCTCAACATACCCAAACCAACGTTGACCATTTCATTTTATTGAAAATCAAAATAGATAAACAGAATGTTAAATGTGATAATAAAGATGGTTTCATAGATTAACAAAAATTAACATATTTGAGACAACAATAATACATAGAACTACTCTTGTGAATAACCTTGAAGCAACTGACTAGCCAGTAACTTGAAACTGCGCATGTACAACTAAAAACATAGCGTCCTTAGCGCATGCGCACTTGAACAGGTTTTACAAAAATACATTAAGCCAAATTTAAGCTATGCTCACATAAAACATTGTAAACCTAAATATCTCCAACAATTTCATATTTACCAATTGGATTCCCTTTCAAACCACACTCATTATGCAGGTATTATTATTTATTATTATTATTATTATTATTATTATTATTATTATTATTATTATTATTATTATTATTACTATTATTATTATTATTATTATCATCACCGCGTCTTACTAACCGTTCGGGTTGTACGCACTTACACTAATGTGTAATGTCAGGGTGATTGTGAGATGGAATGTAGGACCTAGAGTTTAACGTGGAATCCGAACCACGGTGGAGGCCTGGTATTCCACACATTTACAAGTTGTGATTAATACACGTCTTGTCAGAAATGAAGGAAGGGTTTGACAATCAGATAAATCTATGCCGGGAATAAGGATTGAACCCCGGACCCCCAGTACAGAAGTCTGACACCTTACCCCTAGACCACCAGGTCACCAACTAGGCAGGTATTAATATGTGTAGTGTTTTAAATCAGTTTGTAAGTCGTGTGTTTCCAATATTATATAATTTTAATTGAGTATTGATGACCTAGGTTAATTTATTTGGTAAACAACGTACAGTTCATGTGTAGTCCCGTCGGCACTAAATAAAAACCTAAACATGAATCTGTGCCTGTGGTCACGCGGACTATACGTCACGCTCATGAAGACTGACTTGCTGGGGCTCAAATCCCGTCTTAATGCAAGGAGGGTGGTTTTTAATACATGGGTTTTCACTCTCTTGCTATGAGAATGAGGGTACGTTTCATCTCAACTTCTATCTTCCACATCCTAACTCCATTAGCGTAATCAAATGCAGAGAGGACTGGGGGTTAGTTAGACGCATGGAGGGAAAGGGGTAGAAAGTGAATAAAGCAAAGAGAGTCGTCCGAAGAGTAGCTTTCTTAAGCCCCGTCTAAAAACTTCATATCCTTCAGTTGCGCGGTGGTCAGTAAGAGATCGACTCCACCCTAACATATTATTGCACTGTCTACAGAGTCCTTTCTAAGGAGAAGTCGATACGGACTGCTAAGGACTACCAATCACAGTAAAGTAAATAACTTACGTGCGTGCGTGCGCATATAAATGAAAGCACCAATGGTAGCGAAAGGATCCGTTGCTATGGAAACAAATACAAGATGAAATGGCAGTTTTACGAAAGAAGTGATTTTAGAAATGTATATCTCTGAAAACTTGAAAGTTTGATTGGACGTAGTCTACGTCTTTCTCATTGATTGGCACGGTCACAGGATACGGATTGTCTAGACGTGATTTTAATTTCTAAGGATCATTAAGGACTTAAGAACTAAGATACGGATGTGGGGTTTACGGACTCTGTAGACGGGGCTTTACTCTTTGCCCGCTTGTGTCGGTTGCTTGAACTCTAAGCTATTACTGGAGCTAAATGAAGCATCAATCCAAGTAGGAGAGAAACAAAAGAGTGAGTAAGATGAGAAATAAAGAAGGAGATAGGAGGGGAAAGATGGCTACCGATGGCTAAACTAATAAGTTTTTTCCGTGCATCCCACACGGTCCGGGATAGTCTTCTTCATATAAGTCGATAGAATTCCCCCCTTCCCCAGGTTTTGTGACCTGTCAGAATATTTGACAACCGCGATCCTTCATCCATTTGTTTCGAGCAGCGTTGCCAAATGTACGTTATGCATACTCTACTGCTATAGTAAGATTTTGGTAGAAAGTAACGTTGAGAAAATACAAACATATTACAGTATATAGTATTTTGAGGTCAACATTTTACTTTAATAATAGTATTATTTCACAGGTATTTATATTTGATAATATACATCAAAAGTGACGGATTCAGATCACATGACTTTACGTATAACTAAATAAAAATTGTTTTAGTAGCTTTTATAACTGTCAAAAATTGTTATTCGTGTATGAACTTTACTTTATATAGAATCGTACCTTTCCTGTGTTGGTATAGTACGCCAATATTTATTTTCTTCCTGTCCGGGCTAAACGCATTCAAACTATACTAACGGAGTAAAGTTGAAGGAGGTAAGAATTTAGATCAAATGTACCCATATTCGTATAGAGGTAGAGGGGGAAATTATTTGAGTAAAAATCACCCTCGACACGCCTAGATGGGACTCAACCCTATACCTCCCCATCAGCTGAAATCCAAACTAGCTTGTATTGGCATTGGTCTGATTGTCCCTTGATGCGGGTATCAAGCTAAAATAGTGTCCTGGGACTCAGCTGAAACCAAAGTAGCAATATTATTGGGTTATTATAATACTATAGGAGGGGTTTTATTTGTTATTCTTTGGTGAATAGTTTTTATAAGTATATTTTTGAAAATATTTAGTCACGTCTTGATCCTTACTACCCTTCCATAAGCTATAAAAAAGTAGATAATTTAAACACACCCTCCCTTTGGTCCTCTCTCACCCTTAAGCTTCCCTTAACCCCCCCCTCCCCCCCTATCGTACATTTTAGGGATTGTTGGTAATTTTAACCGCACATGATTACTCGGAAGGTTTGCCATCGTGCTATCCCGTTTACCGACAAAGCATCTTCATTCTCGGAGAGGGTGACAGTCTTTCCCGTTCGTGATAACTGAAAGGTAATCACGAATATAATCTGCCTCAACACTGTCGTATTCATTGTTTGTACTCCGGTCGGTGTGGTGTAGAAGCGTGATCTCTGTTTACAGCAGACTCGCGTTAATTCGGCATTTATGGGAGCAAAGATATGTCGGACTAGCGAAAATTCAGGATTGTTCAAAATACAAATAATTAAGGGCTGTTAATTATGTTAAGGTAAATTACTTATATAAAATTAGTACATAAGAGTATATTTTAACTGTTTAATTTATTAGAAATAGTTTGGAAAATTCATAATGGTCAAATAATATGCCTAAAATCCTTTCCACTGAAATTTCTTCATATCAATTTTTTTTTAATTTCAATAGGCTACTCATTACTCAAGTAATAATTCATCATCTGTGCGTCGAATTACAAGGGCTGTCGGACTGACGAGCGTTGAATTAACGCGAGTCTACCGTACTTTGAATTACAAGGTTGTTCTGCTCAAAAATAAGAACTGCCGAATACAATGTTGTAGATCCCGTAAGTGATTGGAGACACCGGCCATTACTCACGTACAGGGAAAACTTACACACTCTCGGAACTGTCGACTGTTCAGTTAATAATGACGATTAAAACGGAAGAAAATCAAGTGAGGTCTGATTCTGTTCGGGATAATTTTGTCACGATTGTTCCACACAATTTCGTGATTTCACAAATGGTTTGAATGTATTGTTAAAACTGTCAACCATCCCAAAAGTGTATGGGGGACTTTATTGTCTCCCTCTCTCTTTCTGCCTTCTCTCCTTCTATCCTGTTTCTAGCGTGTAAACCGAATGGGTAGTAAGATGTTGTGATAAAATAATGTATATGTTTCTTCTCTTCTTTCTGTCCTACGCTATATTTTTCGCGTGTCAAACTCTACAAAAAACATAGATAAAAATTGTATTTAAAATGTACGATCCTCGGAAAATTACTGAGAGGTGGCAGTTTTGGGGCTTAAAATGGCCCCTATCGATACTACTCCTAAGTGTCTAGGCAAATGGTTTTTTGTCATCCATCAATTGTATACCACCTAAGGCCTCAGTTACATTTTAAATATAGCTTTAAACTGTTTAAAGGATGATTTATTGTTTTTAAAATAAAATATTGGCAATTTCCTGTTGGGGACTTTAGTACTAGCCCTCAGGAAACCCCCCTTCCACCAAAATGATATCTATCAATGATCCCGAGTATCTATCCTGCCGGACAACATATATTTTGGGAAGTGACAGTTGGCAACCCTGGTTTTGGACAGCGGCCCTCGTTCTTCTGAGGGAACCTCCATCGAGGGCGTAGAACCAGAGGCTGCCAATCCTTCCTTCCTTCTCTTTCGCTGACCGGTATCGTGGAATATTCTCTCAAGCCAACGTGGTGATGGAGTTCTACCGGGAGATGATGCAGATAAAAAGCGAGGCAGAAATAAGACTTGAAGAGGTTGAGGTAAGAAAGGTATTTAAAGGGGTACCCGTCAGTCGGCCTAAAGTGTATGACAAATGAGTTTAGGTCAACTGAATTTAGGCTTATTGACTTTTAAGCCAAATGACTTTCAGGCCAACTGAATTTATGCCTACTAACTTTAGAACAAAGGATTTTTAGGCCTACTGACTTTTAGGCCAAATGACTTTAGGTTAAATTAATTTTTAACTCAAATCACTCTAATAGGTGTTCTATAATAATTTGTCCTAAAATAGGTTTAAGTTTTCTTCGGAAAAACTCGCTATGATTTTCTGTAACGTTAATAGATGGCAGAGTGTGTCCAATTTAGTTGAATAGTTTAATGATATCCTTTCTAAATACAATGTAGTCGTCTTTGAAGTTGACCAAGGTCACAGACAAATAATGTACCCAGACACTCAGCCTCCAGGTTAAAATGGTTGCGCTCCTTTTGGCTGCTTGAGTCCTTCACCGCTAGGATCGCTGCGGTTAGTACTATCATCACCCAGCAGTGACACTAGCGCAGCCCAGTGTTGAAGGACTCAAGCTGGCTAAAGGAGCGCAGCGAGACTCCCGTAAGGCTGAAAGTCTGCTTAATACTTGTCTGTGACCAAGGTCTAAAGTATACTTGTCTGGCTTCTCTTTAGTTCGTATGATCAAATATGAACAAAAAAAACTCTAGTATCGTTTCATATTGGATGCACGCATTTCAAATATTGTAGATAAGTTTGAATCACTGATATTTAAGAAAAAATTCCGAAAAAATTTGTAGTAGGGATTCAGATAAGATTAGAGTAAGATTTTTTTTTTTAATTATTAATATATGGGATTGTAAAATATGAGAACAATGAAAGGCTATGGACAAAAATTGATAAATTGAAAATAAAAGTTCTAGGCCTATAAAACTAAGATATTATAAGATTTAAAATGGCATGGAACACTTTTAAAGTATAAGCATGATTACAATGATTTTTTTAAGTTCAAATTAAATTTTAACGTGTTACGCTAGCTACTATTAAATTCTAAAGTATTAGGTTAATAGGTATATAATTTTCATTATGACAATTTAACTAAATAAAATTATAATAGGTTGAATAGAAAAGCAAAAATATATTTGATAATTACGACTACAGCCGCATCTAAATATTAATTATTTAAATTTAAAATTGCATCTGGACCCGGGAATCAAACCTGGAAACTTCAGCTAAGTATGCCACTGCTCTAACCCCTTAGCTATCCAGGAATCATCCCGTGACCAGGGTCACCTTTCACTCATATCTTAAGGCAGATTCTGTGATAGACGTGTGGAAATCGTCCACTGTGCTCAATTAAGATCACGAGCTATCAGATAACGCAGCCACCCCCAGCTAGGTAAGGCGTTATGCTGAAAAATCTACAATGGCAACGGTACGATTGCGCATATCATGATGGATTGACTAGCAAAGCTATTATATTTGATAATTACGGATATAGCTGCATATAAATATAATATTCTTTAAATTGAAAAACACCTGGACACGGGAATCGCTTACTAAGCAGAATTTTAGGAAGTGAGCACTAGTGCGATATAGCGGTACCAACGTTTGAGCTGTTCTCATAGTAGGAGTAAATAAAATTTGATAAAAGCACCCAGGAAACCGAGGAAATGCAGAGACGCGCATACACGCGCACAAACACACATATTAATTAATAAGAATAATATGAATATTAAAAATAAGAACAGTGAAAATAGAATAGAATAGATGGCACGGATGAAGGAAAGAGAGGTCACAAACACCAACAAGTCACGGCAACACAATGATTACATATATATTAGCTACTGGTATATTGTTAGCTAGGTGTTCAAGTATAGCCTGTGCTGTCTGGTTCACAAATTGTTTATGGTTTCCATCTGGAAAATTGTATTGATGTACACCCAACGAACTTAATTCCCCAGAATAAATATCCTGCCATCTTGTGTCCAGCATTGCAGACTTAGATATTTATCCCTAGCTACCTCGAGGATCTGTCTCACGGATGTTATGAGAATGAAGGTGTTCTCGAGGGCTTTCTTGGTGATGAAAACAAGTAATCGAGGTTGGTAGCTTGTGAATTTAATTATAATTGGCCTTTTTCTCTCCATCAGAGCTTCCGAGGATGTTCTCTCCGGCTTGCCTGTTCAGTGACGCCTGTCAACATCACGAGCCTCAATCTTAATCCCCAAAGCTTCATACCTCACGTCCTTGCCTGTCTTTTCTGCCATTCCATGGACCAGCAAACGGTTTCATCAGCTGTATTGTTCAAGATCATCGAGTATATCCTCTTGAAGTATGTATTTCTTGTTTATATCTGATAAATCGTTTTCTCAAATGATCAAAATAATTTTCAAAATCACTTTTAAATTTCTCAATCACATTTAGGATTGATCCACTATCTTCCTGAGTCGACCCTATAATATCAGTCCCTCCACTATTCACCCGAGACTCAGGACTGTGAATAGTAGTCTTTAGACTTGCTTTGAACTTCTAAAATCTTTCAAGCGCACTTTTCATATTTGGCGACATTTGCATGTAGAACAAAAGCTATGCACGAAAAATAAATAAAACCGTAAAACACTTTAATAAAGCTTTGAATAAATGAAATGAACACTTGGTAGATTTAATTTCTCCTGGCGGTGTAAAATACACTTTAATACTTTATACTTTATTGCAGTCAAAATTGATTACATTAACATGGACATATTATAAACAAAATCTTTACATCTAATTACGTTTCTCACTTTCCCTTTATATGCAAAAATGAATGGTCACTGAACATCATACAATTTCAATTTTATTTGAACGTGATACAATTTTCAATTTCAATTTCCATTGATATCTTGACTCGTATCTCCATGTGGTCCTAATATATGTGTTGCACTCCGGAATTTCAGAGCAAGGCTCAGTCAGATCTTGCATTAGGCCCGCCGCACATTGGACGCAGGGCAGGTGCAGCAAAGGCAGAGGGCAGGCAGAGGGCAGGCAGAGGGCAGGCATAGCACAGGAATAGGTTTTTGCAAGTCACCGCAGATTTGAAGCGAGTCAGAGAGCTTTCACCCAGTAGTACAAGACGTGACATGGCGTGTGAATTAGAGGAACTCTGATAGATTTGGATTCCGAGTCAGACTCTGAATTAAATAATTTAATTTTACTCTACTCTCTCAGTAAAAAAAGGAAAAAGACAATTTGGAAAAGTGAGTACCTACATGAAAAAAAGAAAGACCCAGAGTGAGTTCATATTATCATCGGAAGTTCCAGACTATGTTTTAGGGAATTATACCGATTGGATGGAATTCAGTTTGATGAAGTTCATCACCTAATTGAAAAGGACATCACAAGGAAAGAATTTAACGCTCAGGAACCAATTGTCAGTAAAGAAAAACTAGCAGTGTGCTTAAGGTAAGATAATCTATTTTAACTGTTGTGTATTATACTTAATGGCAATTAAACGGATTAAATTTAAAAAAACTAACACTCACAGAATAATATTATTGATGATGGCTATTACGCTATCGTAATTTAACGTAAATCAGAAAGCAAAACGAGAAGTAATATTAATTTATGGATACAAAATAATATTTTAATATTTATAAAAATGTTGTTTTGGTGTTATAATAATTGATGTGACAGTGGTAAGTAGCAGAAAAACTTTTCGAAAATATTTTGTATAAGAGTGTCATCTTTCAGCTTCATTCTCATGTAGTCTGGATTGCTTGTTTCATATAATATTGGATGGTATTGAACTAATTGAATAGGATGTTCCATCACAATACACAAAAACTACGTGACAGAGGCGCAGAGGACACAGGAAAACTGTACGTCTACTACAACCAGAGAGAGGCGGGAAAGAGTTATCGCTACACTGCACCGGCACTCTGTCCAATGTGCGGTAGCCCATAAAAACACGTGTATTACAGATTTTCCTCTTCCTCGCCTGCCCCTCTGCTGCGCCTGCCCTGCGTCCAATGTGCTGCGAGCTTTACTCTGGGTTTCTGCACCTGCCCCAGTCCTCGAAAGACTCACCTATCAATCCTAGAGGATATGCGGTACATTTATTTTACTAAATCTCATTTTGATCTTGTCTTCATCCTTCTTCTTGTAAATCCAATTTATCCTATGTATGATTTTTCCGTGGTCCTAGTCCTCGACTGTCTCTTCTGGTCTATAATTCTTTGTCTCTCTTTGTCTCTGTCGTCTTTTACTCTTTAGTCTTTCCAAGTAGTCTTCTTTATGCTTTAGTGACAGACAGAGTCGTGACTTTGTCGAAGTTTCTCTATAGGGGATTATTTCGCAGTATGAGGTACACTTGGTGCCCCTGAAGCATGTGCTGTTGTTGTGTCCTCAGTTCTTGGATACCACATTGTCTGGTGTAGCTACTGTTCCGCAGTCGAATATTCTAGTATCGGTCAGTCCTGTGACCCGTGCTGTAATGGACAAGGGATGGGACCCTGGGATGGTTGTAGGTGCTTCGATTCTATCCATCATTTCACGTTCGGGAACAAGTTGAACGTCCTTCTTCCTTTCTAACTACCTACCCATCTTTTCTGCCACGCATCCATCACGGTTCTTCCGACATATTAAAAGGCTGTTACCTCCACTCCGATGATGTCTTCCGCTCTTCCTAAAAAGTAAAAAATGAGATAAAAATTATCTTATTGATCTCCAAGGATTCATTATTTATAGCAGAGTGGTTAGCGGTAATAACCACAAACCTATAATACACTTGTCCCATTCTAGGGGTGCTGACAAACATATGTACTTTAATTTTTACACTCCGGTTGGTCCTGTTATCTAATTAGTACATTATCTATAGCTGATTGTGAAAGATTAGGCCTGAACTCCAAGGTTAAATGTATCTGTAATTCCTATGCTGATTTAGGATATGTTTTTAGAAAGTTCGCTTTTAATACCTCAAATTTAAAAATTAATGTTTGCATGTTTCTTTAGCAAAGAGGGTACCCTCCTTTATAATGAAATGTTTTACCTTCCTTAGTTTCTTCCACAGTGGCATAACTTATGTTAAGGACATAATCAGTCGAAGTAGGACTGCTACCTTTTATGGTAAACAGGAAGGTAACAATCCCACCTTTCTTTGTTCCACTATGGCTTTGCTTACGATAGAGCCTTAGTGTAATCAGTCAAGGTAAGACGGTGACCTTCCATTGTAAACGGAGCGTACATTAGGATTAGACACCTAAAATAAAAATCATTAAATTAATGGTGTCATTTAGTCCACTTCTCTCTCCCACCCAACAGAGATTGAAATGGATGAGTGTGTGACACGAAGGTCCTGATGACGAGTGCTGGTGGCTCTCTCCTCTTGGGATGGACCTTGAAGACTTTATCGGTTTATCTTATTCTTACCGCTATCCCCCCCGCAGCAGTGGCCCAGCGTTTTATAGATGACCGACACTTTGTATTGGCCGGTAGTGTGGCTTTCTACTGAGCTAAGGATCACGTTGCGGTCAAGTAACCTATCATCGCTGAAATTGAACCTGCTTCCCTGATCATAGAGATGAATTTACGGCCGGCTGTTGTGGTTGTTATAAAGTTAAGTTAGTATGTAAGTCGTTATTTAATGTAATCTGTTTTTTGGTGCATCGTGTCCGGGCTAAGCACATATTTAGAGTAAATGGGGTTGAGGAAGGTAAAATTGAGAGGAAATATGTGATGTGATCAGACACGCTAATATCAAGTATGTGTTTGCACACATTACATCTGGTAAGGGTTTGAATCCCAACACGCATCACCGTGAATAAGGAATGGAAAAAACCCCAGCTAAAATCACAGTTTATAAAACCACACTGAGTGCATCCTACTGAGATTCGTTTCCTCACTTACTAACGTGGAGAGAGGATGTGAAAACCTCTTAAATAGTACCATGTAGTAAACCACTTTCAGGGTACTCAGCCAGGTTTCAAACCATGACTATCCAGTTCATGATAGCGAAGTGAAATGTGTGTTTAAAACGCCATGGACCATGCGTTCACCAGAACTGGTAGGATCTACGCATCACACTGGTGGGCCACGTGGTCTAAGGCAGTGATTCTTAACCGGGGAGCCCCGGAATGGTTTTTTTGTAGGGCCTCGAAAAAAAATTTTTAAATGTTACATGCTTATAACTGAAGTCAATTATCTTGAATTTTAAGTTTTGGAAGAAAGAATCTTATGATCTTAAACATGTTAATAGAGTATAGACTCGATTTTTCGGGGTAATGGTTGGGAATCACGGATAATACAAATAACCCTCATCTGTTTACCATCGCCATTCTAAATTTGCTGCCCTTTGTTTCTGCCTAGTTATGTGAAAAAGAATGTTTCCACATGGTAAATATTAAAACGAAGCAGTGAAATCGACTCCGAATCGACTCCTGCATGCGAATAACATTACGTAATAGAATTGAAACAATAATAGACAAATTATTAGAAAGTATTCAACAGCAGAGGTCCCATTAAATACATTTAGGTAAGTTAATTTCTGTTTTTTATATTTGTTTGTTATTATAATCAGTAAATAAAGCCGATATTTTATAATAAATCTTAATGAGTATTATGTTATTAAATACTCGGGGGCCGCGAAAATATTTCAAGATATTTAGAGTGTCGTGATTAATTAAAGGTTTAGAACCGCTGGTCTTGCAATAAACAGAGCTGTCAGATGACAGGAGATCGAGGCTCGAATCTCAGCCGAGTTAATTGGGGGATGTTTTTCCACATGTAATGAATCACTGTGGTTTTCTCATCCCCTCTCCACGAAAATACCGATCCATATACGCTAGCCACCCTTCTCTTATTTTCAGCCGTTAAATAGTCCTTGTGCTAATAAGACATGAAAACTGAAATACCCAACAAGAGATCTGTGTTCTTTTCGAAACAATTTCAATCCGTTACGATCGCTGTAGAGTCAAGGAAATGTGCCCTGGCGTTTTAATAACCGCTACCGCCTAACAAACGTGATGTTATGGTTCAGAAGGTAGGACTGTTTCTAAAGTTACTTCACTTCACTTTTCTTTTTTTGCGTTTTTGTGTTTCTACGCATGAAAGCTTCCTTTTATTTTTGTTCGCCCGAAGGCCTCTTGTGGCATATTACATACTGATTCATGTGTTGCTAAAAGCTAGGGGTGGACATACTATCATGTAAAATAGTCCACTTTACCCTCAAAAACCCCGCATTGCCAGGCACGGGGGCTCATCTAGTCTAGTTTGCCGGTAATGGGGAGGTCAACTCTCGAATACTGGATGGGTATACAGTTTTAACTAAATTGTTTTCCTCTCTAGATCCATGTAAGTGGGTGTACATAATTCCTATGAATTCTATCTTCTTCGTCTTTAATCAATTAGTGTAATTACTGCGTAAAGCCCTGACAGTTACTCAGGTAGTAAGCTCGATGGAAAAAAAATAGTCACTCGACCTTTTAAAGTGATAAGTTGATGACCAAGGAATTGGGTGCTGTGTCTGTTATAGAGTTGTTGTTTCCCCCCCCCTTTAGGTTAGATGAACACATTTAATTGCGTTTATAGGATAAGTAAAAGTAAGGTAAAATTTTAGAGTAAATGTATTCGCATTTTCGTGGAGGGAGAGTGAAAACCCGTTTAGGTAAAACCACCTCAGTACACCAACTTGTGCTTTCTTTCCATTACCAATAAATCAGTCTAATGCAAGGGTGAAACGTTGGACTAGAATATCACTGGAGTTAAATTAGCTTATAAATATAGTGCTGATAAAATCAGTTGATTCAGAAAGTGTACGTTAAATATACTTCCAATAAAAAACGCTAAGCAGAGAACAAAAAAGAACATACAGACCTGTAATCCTACTATTCATTAAGATGGCTGCCCACATTGGTGGTCACATGGTATGAGTTGTCAATATCACAATATAATATATTACAAGTGATGGAGTTCATCGATATTTGAGTCTTGATCGAGTAAACTGGGCGTGGTATTTCCATGTGGAATTTTCCCGATCCCAACTTTACACTAGTGCGGGTGCATTTCCTCTAAGCTACCTTACTCATCTTTATCCCTCAACCCATTAGTAAACTTGGTACCTGCACCGGCGGACACTTAGTCTAAATGTTAGCTTCATTTATTCGGGTTTGCTTGTTATGGGTAGGCTAATTCAGGGTTTAAATTCCGGCTGTAAGTATTGATGTTTTTTCTTAAATGGTTTTTCCACCCTCTCTCCACGCTAATTTGAGTACATTACATTTACATTATTACTTTATCATCCCTAACCCATTATCATAGTTAATATACTTAAATGTATATAATATATACTATGCGTTTATGCATGCATATGCAAATACACTATATATATATATATATATTTATATATAAACAACGCAAATTTGATAGGGATTAAAGAGAGAGTATAAATAAAGAGAAAAGGTATCCGTATTTGCGGTGAGGAAGGATGTAAGCCCAGTTAACCAAAAACAATTTCAGTACTTATGACTGGAATTTGATGATTATACATATAATCCAAATAGGTAATGAGACAAGGCGAACAAAATAAAATTCGGTGGTTTATTGTGTGTTTTGTTTTAAGCACCGCATCTTACAACCCATTCGGGTTATTATTCACTTATGTATTAATAATGCTAGTGTATTAGGGATGAGGTAGGTTGAATTTAGAGGAAGTATACCCTCATTTTCGTTAAAGAAGAGTGGAAGAACATTTAGGGGAAAAAACCACCCAATCGGGAGTCTAGCTCCGATATCTTCATAACTGGCAGTTAATATATTGCGAGCGTAGCCACTTATACCAGTCGCCCACCGAAGCGGGTAAAACCTGGTGTTAAATGTAAAAATCTATCAAGATGGTTGGTTATATCATGTATATCCCTGGATCTGAAACGGGTAAATTTCACATCTGATTGAAAGTGATGATGCATGCAGCCACAGTTACTTGAATTCACGGTGGAGGATTATAGCTTTCTAGTTTTTGGAATCATGCTTGCTCGCGGGAAGGTTCCCCACTCACCCACCCACCCCTCACCTACCTACAGTGGCCCCATGACTTCTTTGGTGCTGACTGACAGCTCACAGATGACAGCTGACGGCTTTGAAAAGCTACCAGATCAAATTATGTATCCCTACGCCGAACCATACGATCTGCAAAAATATGTCTTTAGCAGCTGTCACTTCTGACAGTCAAAATTTAGGTATATACCTAAATGTTGACTGTCAGAAGTCAGCTGTGAGTTGTCAGTCAGCACCAAAGAAGTCATGGGGCTACTGTATCTATCCATGTCCATTTCTCAATCCATCCAAACATTTCGCGCCATCATCAGTCCGCGCGCAGTAGCCGCGTGTAATACATTCTGGGACCACCCTTTCTGAGGGAACAGTTCTGAAGCAATAAGGTGACCTGGTGGTCTACGGGTCAGGTGTTGGACTTCTGTATTGGGGGTCCGGGGTTCAATCCTCGGTAACACCATAGATTTACCTGATTGCAAACCCTTCCTTCACCTCTGACAAGATGTGTATTAATCACAACTTGTGGCTGTGTTGGAATGCCAGGCCTCCACCGTGGTTCGGATCCCACGTTAAACTGTAGGTCCTCCATTTCATCTCACAATCACCCTACATATTAGCGTAAGTGCGTATAACCCGAACGGGTAGTAAGACGCAATGATAATAATAATAATAATAATAATAATAATAATATAAAGCAATAATCAATTAAATGGTTAACAGTCCCAGAAATAATAGTTTCTCGATAACTTTTCAACCCTAAAATGTTTCGGGCACATTCTTAAATAATTTAATCACACTGGAAGGTGATGTATTGGTAAAGGATTTGATTATAACATAATTATATTTTTATTTTCTACTGAGTCTTAGCATCCGTTCAGGTTAAAGGCATACATTAATCACGCTAATGAAATAAGGACAAAGAAGATAGGATTCTAGAGAAACTATATAAACATTTGCGTGGAGGGAGAGGGGGAAACCATTCAGGATTCGAACCTCAAACCCCTTCACGCGCAGTCCGGTCTAACACGAGAATGACGCGTTAAGCCATATTACCACCAACGTAGGTATTAGGTACGTATATTATTGAAGTATTAACCTATTATTTATTTTACAGCTGATCCTCCGTTAGTGACACATTCAACCACCAAGCGCTGTAGTTGATACGTGAGTATAAGAAGAGACCAGTAATCGCTTCTATCGTTTTGTTGGAACTCATTTGATAATGTTTCTGCTGTCAACGTCGTTTGGATAAATTTAAATAAAGGGTAAAACTTTAGATATCTTGGTTGCGTTCGCTCTATTTTAATATTGGGAAAATTTTCCAGAAAATAAATAAATAAAACGTTCCAACTAATATTCCTCAGTACAGTTGACTTCGACCTATGAGGTCCTGAATCCATCCCAACCAGTTATGCTAGGATCATTGTGTCCGCAACGTTTGTGGTGTTTTGCTATTCTTTTTGTTGATGATACCTGGCTCATATCTTTCAAATAACAGGTCTCGTGGTGTAGTGGTCAGTGCATCTGGCTGCGAGCCTAGTGGTCCCGGGTTTGACTCCCAACTGGTAACTTAGTTATAGTTCCCTTAAGGGGAATGATTCCAACGGTCACCAGGGTTTGGTTAATTAGCCTTAAGTTAGGTTAAGACTTACCCCGGTACCAAAATATCATAATAACTATCATAAAATCGTCTCATTGCAGATACGAGGTGTAGACAACGTCCTGTGGTGTACTCTGGGCAACGTTCTGTGCCAACAGAGCGGCTAAAAGTCTACATATAAGGCGACCTAGCCTGGATCTCATGTTCCTTCCAATCATATGTCATTCGATACAAAAATCTTTAAAAAATCGACCAATTGTTGAATCTAGTCGAATAAAGATATGTTTAAGAAATATCATCTCGACGAGATGAGGCTAAACATTCTAGAAAGCCAGAAAGCCTAAGTAAATTTCACATGTAGTCAATTTTATACGTGTTCAACATATATTGGAGCTATTATATGCGCATTTAATGAACAAAGTGATTTTATCGAAATACAACTTAATACTAGCTTAACTGTAGCAGAGGCGCAACCCCAGCCTTCAATCCATCATTGTAAAAGGGGAGTCCCCTATTTAATAATTATTAATTTTTCCGCTCTAAGCAGGAAGTGAACCAAATACACTTTTCTCAGTTTACAGACGCGCTAACAAATGAGATAAGGTGTATTTTTATGTTAAGGAGACCACTAAAAAGATGGCACTATATTTGCAAAAAGACGCAGGCCGCTTGGTCGATATGGCTTAATTGCGGGCTGACGCCATGGAGTTGTTTTTTCACGCCAAAATTGAATCGAAAGGTCTAACTATATTCTCAAATAATAAAAAAACTTATGTTTTATCATTATTTTTAAAGATCTTTAAAGGATCAAAGATCATTTTGAATTACATTGGTAAGGAACATAGATCCAGCTAGCCCTCCACAAATAAAGTCCTTTTTAATAGATATACAGCGGAAAACTTTAAGATAGTTTAGGATTGTTTTGTTAAGCTAAGGGTCCCGGGTTCGATGCCTGGTATCACCGAAAAATGGTGAAATGTGGGTATACTCTTTCACAATGATGAGTTAACGGCCAGAAGCTGTATCTGGTGTCTGTTCTAGTCTGGAGTTATATTATAAGACATATAAAGAAATCTACGACAGGCCTAGCACGCCGGTAGTGGAAAATATATGGCTTTAATAAAAAACTGACCCAGGCCACAGGCTGGAAACAGTAATGACTGTAGAGTAAAATATTGTTTTAGTGGTCTTTAACTTTAATAATTGCCATTCTCATAATAAATACAACCCGGTGATGATATTTTACTTCAAGTAAGCAGTGCACTTAATAATCCTTCTAGTTCATCTTATGACAATTTTATTTATCTTATTTCAAGCGTAAAATTAAATCTCAATAGTGAAAATATATTTCCATGGAAAAAAATTATCTTTTGTTCTCTCTTTCTTTCCATTTTTTAATAAGATGACCCTATGTTCCAATCCTCTGTGCTTACATCCACCATCCAGCCTTGAATTAGTGTAATTGATCAACCTAAGTCACTTAGATATATTTAACTAAAAAAAAAGTCCCAGTTATACCAACTAACTCCGAATTTAACGTGAAATGTAGTTGAAAATTAGCTAATTTCATATCCTCATTTTTTTAAACTTTTAAAAGTTTAAAAGGTAACGATTTTGATCCGTATTTGACCTTTTCACTCTATTTTGGCGTGAAACATTTAAAAAATAACAAATCACTTTTTAAATAGTGTGGGACTTTTTTAAATACTTCAATGCGTCTCAGACAAGTATGGAACCATTTTCCTTTTACCTTTTTTTTTTATTAATTCTCAATCTAGAACCCTAATAATGTTAAGTAAACTTTAATTTACTTTAAGAAAGATTCGATTTTATTTAAATGTATCTTAAAAGGCCCTCAAGACAAAAATAAATGTGTTGTTGGTGGTATGTAAGAATGAATATTGAATGCTTAGTGGATTATACAGGGCTATATAGTAAGGGCTGTCTCAGTCCGGCTCGGGAAGTGGTAAGACGTGACGTCACTGCTGCACTGTATCGGCGCTCGCATGGCATGGCTACATTCACATTACACAACTTTTAATATACTATTTGTGTAGATGCTATCAAACTTATCAGGAACTACACGACTACGTTGAACCCACTGATGCTTGATGATTTAAACTTACTAATTTTAAGTACTCTGTAATTAAAAAAGTTTATAACTTGTACTTTTGTAATATTCTATTCTTAAGTACAATAATATTTAATCACTATACACTGTGCTAAACCTTAATCAATCCAACCTAACTGTTCATTCAATTTACATGAATCTCCACTAATATTGTTTTCCAAGCATCGCGTCTTACTACCCATTCGGTTCATTTAAAGTAAAAACAGATCATGTACTAATTATTTAAAAATAAATACTAAATAAAAGGAATAACATTAAATATTAGTTTAATTTTAAAACTTTGAAACTCACAGCTAAAATAAATGAAACTATTTTGGGCATAATGAAACATTGTGTATGAGATGTATTGAAATTAGTGTTGGGTTTAATTTTAAATAAGACTTAAAACACAACAATCTTTGTATCCAAAATAATTTTACTTAATGATAATATTCCAAAACTATTTTAATTTCACTCATATTTCATACATCCTTACATTTATTTGTGTAACCTCTTATATTTCCGTTTTAAAACTAGATTTAAACTAAACTAGTTTAGAATTAATTGAACGCGTACAGTACAGTACAACCAACAATTATTTAGGATTCAAAAATAAAAGTGATTATCAATAATTATTTGTATATTTTCTTTGAGAAAATCTCTGGTTGGAGAACTTTAAAAAAAATAGCTATATAATTAATAATAAATCTCAAATTTTCTTGTATTGTATTCATTTCTTAGTTTTCTTTGTTTCGCTTCGATTAAATTGCTTATATATATTCAAATGTATAATTCTAATGAATGTTCTTATTCTGACATAAACATGAATGATTTATGTACAGCACATAGGCCTATGTTAGGAACTTTATTAGATAGTCTTTTTTAAAGTTCTTTAATGAAACCATTCTGTCTCCTGTATGAATTTCCCTCGCCATAAAGTGAGCACACTATCACTCCAACTTTTAACCTATGGGTGACCTGGTGGTCTAGGGGTAAGGTGTCA
>CABFWB010000137.1:450223-480835 GCA_902151455.1 Timema bartmani | reverse complement strand
AAACTATAAAAAAAAAAAAAAAAAAACACACTTATTATATGACTTGGGTCCTATATACTGAACACTTGAAAATGGTTAACTAAACATCCACCAGAACTTCCACTGATAGTGTCAAGTTTGGTATTAACTTAAATCTCAAATATAATCAGGAAAGTATAAGAAACCTTGTCACGCCTCTTAGTTCTTTGTCATTGCAAATATTCGTTCAAATGATATTGTCCTTTATCAGCTGTGATTAATATTTATATGTATATGAACACAAATTTATATTTATATTGCTACACAAATGTAATAACTTATTTTTTTATAACAATATACATATATTTTAGAATTAATTTAAGAAATATGCAGCAGAATTTCAAATCTAAAAGTACTGTACCTGTATATTTGGATTAAATATTATGTACAGCACTCTAATTCTTTAAGGTTTACTCCGTGGTGCGCCAAATTAATCAACCCTTTCAATTAGTAGTAACGTGTTTCTGAAGTATGTATTCTTACTATTTTCAAGGTTATTTAAGTGGCTAGCACATAAACCCAAATAAAAAGGAGTATCTTGAATATTTTTTGGTTCCCACGCATGAGTTCAAGATTGAATGCTGATTGTCAATTGTTGAAAGGCAAAATATTAGGTGCTATAGCTATTTAATAATAAGCTTGTTTTAGCTATTGAGTATTCAAAGATACTTGTTTATCTCGTTTTGGTTTTCAATTGGTGAAATTAGGGCCCATTATATATAACTAAACTTCAAACTCTAAGCACAGTTAGTGTCCCCATACAAAAAAGTCTAGAGGATTAAGGTTAGGGTACTGGGGGTACAATGAGACTGGATGCGATAGATAGATCAAGGGGGTCTAGTCGCAAGGCAAACCCTGGTACCCTGCCTGACCTATTCCTTGGGACTTTTTTTTTTGTATGGGGATAGTTAAATGGATAAGTGTATTTGAATCCAATAAATGATTTATCACACTTACAACGGTGGGCTTAAAATGGTTATCAGACAATTCGAATAAAGCCAGGGATTTTTAAAAAGTTTACGCAAAAGTTTTATTCGAAATTTGTGTGGAAATGGTAGGACAACATGTAAAACACTTTTTGTTGTAATAAAGTATTAAGTTTGTACCATATACAATCAGATACAATTTTTCTTTGCCAACTTTTTTTTATCACTGAAATATAAAATTGCCTCTTTCTCTCTCTCCTTCTCTGTGAGTTTATTTGCAGATCTCCATTTATTAAGACTTTTCTACTCATTTCGATGAGTAACACAATATCTTAACAGTTTAATTTTATGTACAACCGTTCGAACATGCAAGGCCATACTCATCATTCTGTTGTTGTAAACAATAATAGCTGTTTCCAATAATGACCTCACATCTGAGCTACTACTGGCCCCGTGGTGTAGTGGTCAATACACCTGACTACGAGCCTAGGGCTTCCGGGTTCGTATTCCAGCTGATACCCTGGGTATTTTTTCCTGAAAGAGCAACTACCCCAATGGTCACCAGGGTTTAGTATTATGTTAGGTTTAAGTGTTTCCATTGGTTCCACACCCGCATACTCACTATCAACATCATCACATCTATTCTCATCGGGACACGGAAAGAGCCTCCACGGAAAGGGTGTACGATTAGTACATTCTGGCGAACTTTGGGCAACGGTACAGTAGTACTGGCTAATCTTTCCACAAACTGGTCTACGAGTGATGTAGCCCAGACGCGCAATATTAAATATACCTGAGCTACTGTACAAACACCAATGAGAAATATCCCCCTTTTAGAATATATGATCCAACCCAGTGTTTCTAAAACCTTTCCACAAGTTTGTTCCCCATTGTTACATTTTCTATATTTCGTGGATGTATTTGGCATAAAACGTCCTTATATCCAGGCGTTATAAATAATTAGAATCAATACTAGACGATATAAAAGACTTATTTGGGGTTAAATACTTAATATGGAAACGCTATATTTTAATTTCAATTAAAATATGAATACCTAATCAAACATTTCTTCGTACTTTAGCGGTACCCCTAGGGGACAGTTGTGGCACCCCCTTTGTTAGCTACGGTTTTAGCCATACACTATTTTTCGTGCTCCTGTCAACAAGGTTTACTCCTTTCTTTTTATTTCCACCCCTTCTCACTACCCGGTAGGGTTACATGCATATAATTAACTACGCTAATGTAGTAAGGGGGAGAAAAGGCTTACTTTAAGGGAAATGTACCCATGTTTCGTAGAGTTAAAGAAGGAAAACATTTAAGATAAACATCCTCACTACACCCGGTCAGAATTAGAAACCATGATTTCACCATCAACGGAAAATCAGAGTAAATGAGCTTGATATTAAAGGGAGCCGTCTTGGTAACAAATACATTGCCGTGCAGACGTTCAGCTCTAACGCGATATTTAATTTTACGATTCGTTATTTCAAAATATGGGTCACAAAAAATAAAATAGAAATATTCCAACAGGGCCTTAATCCCACCATATATATATATATATAGTTTTATTAATAGAATTTATTTGGTGAAAATGTGACATTAGCTCATTTTCAACGACTTTCTAGGAATATTTGAGGAGCAATAAGACTAGGCTTGATGAAAAAAAGGCTCTAAATTTAGACGTCCTTTAACCAATAGCTACAGTGATTTTTTTGATAGGATCACAACAGAAAATTCTAAGATATTTGAGATTTAGCAGCGAAATTTCTAGTTTACCTTGAGTTAAGAAGTTTTGTAGTTTTCTTTTCTCTTTTCCTTAAGATATGACCAAGGGTGGTTGTAAGTGAAGGATGAAAGGGAATATAAGATTAGACAGAATAGAGAAGTAGTTCCGGAAAGCGACACAAACCATTGTATTTCAAGCTGTGTGACCTGACAGCGATTGATATTTTCTCGCTGACCGAGACGGCTGCCTTAACCACATGTCCAACTATAAGGGCTATTCCTTCTATTATTGATATAAATGTTAAAGTATATATAAGTTACCTGTCTGGGTGAGATGGCTACTGGCTCCGGCTGAATGATCCAGGTGACCAACTCGCTACAGGGAGGATATGTCAGCGAACCATGGTATGAGTAATAGCAGTGATTAAACTCCGGATAAAACCATGACATTGGGAATGGGTCTATTTTTACTGCCGAGCCGGGATTGATCACGTGACGTAGATTGTTAACCAGGGGGTCCAGATACGGGTTGTCCACTGGGGTAAGCTGCCAAAGACGAATTGGCACTATACATACACATATATATATTTACTAGCACAATTTCATAATTGAAATATGCCCAGTTTACATATCTTCGTATCCAGCCTCGTGGTATGGTGGTCAGAACTTCTAGATGCTGGCCCAGAGGCCCCTGGATAAATTCCCGACTGGTATCGGGGATTTTTCTCGAAAGGGGAATAGTTCCCATGGTCCCCAGGGTTTGGTTAATTAGGCTTAAGTTAGTTTAAGATCTTCATTGGCTCAACAACCTCATATTCACTATCATCATCCCCTCATCTTAGCGGGGCATGGAAAGAGCTTCCATGAAAAGGATGTACTAATATAGGAGTAGTATATTCGGGCGTCCCCTGGGCAAAGGTACATTAGTACTGGCTAATCTTTCCTTAAACTGACCTTCAGATTGATGTATCCCATTCACTCAATTATTATTATTAATATTATTATTATTACTATGCATCTACGTTCGCTCTAATTTAAGCGTTATGGTATTTTAGGTTGGTATCCTTGGTTGGTAGTTTCCATAATAAGATGCCTTCTTGGGATTTGGGAGCTCCCAAAAAACTTAACGTTCTAAAATCTCGAACCTTGATCAGACTCCTACAAATATGTTAGATCCTCTAATGATTGATTATTCAAATAGAATTAGTGTATTCCTGTTGGCTTGATTCATCAAATAGCATGATATAAACATTTAATAAAATAAAAATAAGTGTAGGCCTATTATATGATGACGGAATGTAAATCGCCTAAAAGCTAGGATTTTAAACTTGTGCAGCTCTACTTTGTGGCGAATTGAAACAACACCTAACAAATTATGCAATAAGAGAGAAAAAAACAACTCGATGGCGTGAGCCCACAAGATAGTTATACCGACTGAGTGGCCGCTGCCTTTAGCGAAGATAGCGCTAGTATTTATGGATAGATGGTATCATCTAGTCAACACAACACCATTAATATTAGTTTTCTAGACCGTAGCTGCTACTTATTTATTCAGTAGCTCCTCATTTGTCCTCAATAGGCCGAGTTCGACCCCGTTCCAGACCCACTGCTTCACAGAATATTTCTGGAAAAGGCCAGGGATCGAACGCGGAACGTCTGCATCTGTGGCCGGGAACTCTGACCAATAGACCACAGGTGTCATGGAGTATATATATAAGCTAGCGTTTTTCACCTCGAACAGGTAGGCGACAATGAGTATCCCCGTCTTATCCCCTACGACCACCGCATCCAAAGGTTGCGAGAATCCCGTCTTGTGGTAGATCATCTGCAGCTCGAGAGGGAAGCGATGTGAGTCGATCGTGTGCTCGCTGCCCTCATCATCGCTGGGCCCCCAGTGGAACATGAGGCTGAACAACTCGTAACTCGCGTTAAGAGATCCTCCTGATATTTGGGGCCTTTGTTCTGGGAGGTAGGTCACGTGCAGGAGGGCTGTAGTTGGGGAGATATGTCCAAAAACCAGATAATCATCAGGAAGATATTATGACAGGGTTGGTTGCTATAGATAGTTCACATTACTTTGAATTTGTACACCTCATATTAATGCCTAGTTAAACTAAATTTCAGCTAGTATATTCATTACTTTTCCTTAATAATGGCAGGAAAAAAGTATAAAATAGCAAGTCTAATCAGTTATAACTCGTAAACTGTAATGTTGTTGAACTCAATGCATTACTATTTAAGTTATGGCTTATAATTTTACACTTGTTAAATGTGTAGTAATATTTTACTGTCCAATGAAATTCAGATAAAAAAGGGTGTTGGCCTATAATTTTAATTTTTAATTCGTGGTATTTGACAAGAAATTTTTAAAAACATAAATAATATCAGGATAAGACTCTCCATCCAACTTAACTTAGGACCCAAGTGTCTAGAGAGTTACTAAATAAGAAGGGAACAAGGGGAAAAGGAGGAAAGTCACACTACACAAATTTCCCATGACAATGACTTTTATATCTCAAACCCCACTAGGACCACGGAGAATACTTTAAAAAAACAATGGTTTGAATACGGCAGATACATCTTTTAACCATCATTTAAAGTTCATTAGAAAGGTATCATTTTTGTTTAACAGGTGGCAGCACCAGCTAAATTTGAGTTAAAATGGGACTTTCCTCCTTTTTATCGTGTACCCTTTGGATAGAATGGACCCATACACTAATACTAGTACAAATTTTATTCTTCAAAATCAACCGGGATTGAATCATGGACCACCTGGTCTGGAGGTCAACCCCTTTAGCCAATTAATTTTAGGGACAGGCTAGGAGTCTAAATACTAATGGGGAAAATAAAGGAGTAGCAAAATACTGACGAAGCAAAGCTTCACCTGTGTGTCCATCGTTCATGAGTGTCATAGACATGGGCTGGCTCCGGTGTCTGTGCCACACCAGATCAGTGCTGGGGTGGATGATGACTGCTTGATGTGACACGATGTTCACCGGGGATTGACTCTGACCCAGACTCTCTGGGTACTTGTTCCTCCACGTGTGAGGACCTGCGACATTGTCGTCACCACGTCATGGGATATAGAGGGATCGTGATCGTTGTATCAATATTCAGTGGGTATTTCTTTTAAAAACATTGTTTCTACATTTGTCTCACAAAAGGGTCGGGGATGTAAGGGGATGTGTTAATACCTAAGATCACTCTAATGTGAACCTCTAAATAATCTGTCATCGTATCTCATTCGATACCGCGTTTGCTTACTTATATAATATTAATATGTATACGACTTCGATGGTCTTTGGGTAAAGTTCTCGCCTCAGGACCCCGATTTTTGTGTATTCAAACCCAACCAAGGCCGACGGATTTTATTGAGCGATACAAATCCGTTGCACAGCTTCCATTGGGGAGAGGGGGCGTACAGCCGTCGGTCCCATGTCAATAGTCACATGTAAAATAACCCTGTAAGTTATGTAAAAATACCTTTCCTGGCAAAATTGGTAGACCCCTTCGCTTTTACTAATAATATAATTTCATTGTGAGAGGCAACGGGGATCCACCACACGTTCTGAACTCCCCTAGTACATGGGATTTCCGCTAGATGGTGCAGGCAGCACTAACCAGCCGAAGGATGGATAGAAATCACATCAAGCCAATCTTAGGGCTGTTGACATTAATAATAATAATAATAATAATAATAATAATAATAATAATAATAATAATAATAATAATAATAATAATAATAATGTATCATACCCATCGTGGAGTAGTAGCGTGCCACTCTTAAATTTGGATTTAAACTAGTTAAATAAATGGTAAAATTATCCTCTGGGACTCCTGATTATAGGTGTTTCCCCTTATAATTAAGTTGACACAAGCTACCAATAGCCGGTTAAGGAATTAAATACGATGAACAAAGTCCGTCTGTGTGGGTTGGTCTGTTGAGACCCGCGTGCCCCTCTGGTGTGGAGTGGACGCGGTGGCTACAAACAGTGTGTTTTTCTTGTTTTAAGTTCAATTTTCTTAGTCAGAACATTATTATTTCGTTCACCATTTAAAGTTTAAAATGGACAGCTATGTTGCCCACGCCACCAGTGGGTTGGTCTGATATTTCACCCACCTCACTCTGAACTAGAGCTGAGGCGTGGTTTATTTATTCTTTATCTTGTCTGTGTTATATGTGTATTCCACTGTTGTGCTTGTGCGTGTCCGTCCCCTGAATAAATAATTAATTTCCTCCCCAGCCGTTCCTCGAAATGTGGATCGGTGCCTCACTATCCTGTCACTCTGTACGTGTATCCCTGCCTGTTGATCACTTTTTCCCGTTTTATTTTAAGATCATTACTTTTTTCATAAATTCAAACGGTACTAAAATCAGTACTAACCCGTCTTATGTAAATATTGTCGTAAGCCCACGAATCGTCGGCCGTGAGTCCTGTTATGTAGTAAATTAATTTTTATTTGTCCCCCCTGTAGTTTCAATAGTTTTATCTGTGCTAAATATGTCCACTGTAAAAAGCTTATTTTCATTTCCCATAAGGGTTTAGGTATGGAAATGTCATCGTAGCCCTGGTGGTGAACTATTCTACACTCCAACCGACCCCGGCGGCTCGCTCGCTTGGGGTCGCGCAAACTTTCAGTCTTTTACACTTCTCTTTATTATCATTACTATCATTTTTTCTCTCTCTGTTTTCTCCCCCACTAGTTCAGTGTAGTTTTTCTCTTTTAGGGTCAAGCTGGACCCAGTATAAGCGATAGGGCGGTTTTTTCGAATATTTTCCCGCCCTTATCCTTACAGAGTGTAACCTATCAGCCCGCCAGGGCGCCATATGCCACCGTTTATGTTTTTTATTTTGCCATTCTAATTAGGTAATGCTCAAATTCAAGAGCCCTTTGGGGCTGGTGTTTTCTGTGCTCTACATGTTTCCTGTCATTTACTGTTTGTTTTACATATTGGTGTTTACAAAAAAATAAAAATACCAGAAAAACAAAACTAAGTCCGTATAGTATCCCTAATAGCCTATTTGATATAACGCGCCATGGAAACTATAGGTGTGTTTTAGTGGGTATGACGCTGACACTTAGGTTTAATCCCCGAAAGTTGTCCTAAGGTTGGTATGTTCTACAATCAATTTTACTATTCTTCTTTAATGTGATTTATGGTGCATTTAATTTAAATTTGCCTTTTTAACTTGGTATCTTTATATTTTACAGATTGCGTTCATAATAAGTTTTTTTTAGCACCACATCCTATTACCCGTTCAGGTTATACTCTTATGTACTAATTATGCAAGTGGTTTTATGGATAAGGAATTTTATACTTATATAGAGTGTACCGACATTTGCGTGAAGGAAGAGTGAAAAAATATATGAAAAAACCTCTCAATAAACCAGTCCAATTCGAACCTCGATCTCCCCATCATCAGTAGTCTAATGTACTTCGAGAGTAGCACCCTAAACCATGCGGTCATTTAAGTGTGTAATAATTATACTAACAGTTCATTATTAAGTGCTTGTCTATCAAATTTGAGAAGAAATATTTTCCTTCTAATAATGTTTCTAAATAAGTATAAAAATCCCGATGAAATATATTTCCAGACAAAACTGTGGAAACCAATTTTGGCACATACCGTTTATATTTTATAGCGTGGGAATAAAATAATGTTCTTAGTGTCCTTTAAAGAGATAATCAGGCACGCTATCAGTGTGACGAGCCAAGTATGACCCTATATCACCTACCGTCCTCGTGGGAGTAACCGTAGTTCACCACTGGCCTGTGCTTTGCCAGGCTGGTTATCAGGTGACCCCAGTCCATCAACTCGCTCAGGAGAAAAGCTGCGGACCAAACAGAAAGCTTTTCACATCCTTATTTAACCGCTAGTACTTCAATTAAGATGCTTTATTTTAGTCACTTAAGATAGTTATTTATAAGTTTTATCTATAGTTTACATATTATATAAAGGTATATAATGACTAGTTTTTTTTTAATTCTGCTAATTTTGGATGTGAAGAGTGGGTTTGTCAGGAGAAACACAAGAGCAAGGCAAATGCAGTTGGAATGCGATAGCTAAGAAATATCTGTGGAAGAACTCGTATATACACAGTCAATAATACATGGGTGCTGAAGGAGTGCGGTTTTAAAGGGAATCCAATTGGTGAATGTGAAAGAAGTGTCCTAGATTGGTTTGGATATGTTAAGAGGATGAGAGTGGATGAAGCAAATATTTGAAGGTAGAATGTGTGAATCAAAGGACAGGAGTAGTTCATATAGTACGTGGCTAAATGTGGTAAACGAATGTGTGAATAAGAGAAACGTTAAGAGTTTTAATAATATAAGAGCATATATGACTTGGTGTATGGATATTGTTGAAGCGAAGGGAGTATGCAAGGATAGGTAAGTGTGGAGAAAGTTAGTGAGAATGGATTAAGTACGGAGTTGTTGTTTTTTGAGCTATACGTACAGTTTATTGCCTACCCCTCAAGGGAACGGCGTGATTAGGTATGTATGTATTTTCCCCCCGAATAACAATCAAAGTATTTCATCAAACTCAAATCAAATCATCCAAAGTTCTCAGCAAAAGTGAAGATTATTTGAAAATATATATTCAGCTCTACATACTAAATTTTAATTTTTGAAATTGAATAAATTGAAAAATGACACTTGGACACACAAATCAAACCTGGTAACTTTGGCTTAGCACACTTTCTACGGCTGATTTCAGTAATTAAAATCATGAATGCCCCAATCTTCGCATTTTCTGTATATTTAATTGTATAGCGTTGCTTCTTTCCATCTTGATTAGCTTGGAATGTACAATACATTTATACTATTGGCAGCATGAAGCCACAACCGACTCTCTGGTAGCTGTGATATAAATGATAGCTCTTAGTAGCCGATGATATCCACACGTCTATCAAAGACTCTGTCTTAAAATATGAGTGAAGATTGACCCTGAGCACGGGACGATTCCTGAATAGCTCCGTGATAGAGCATTAGCATGCTAAGAAAAAGGTCCCGGTTTCATTTCCAGTGTCCAGGTAACATTTTTTAAATCCATTCAAATATGATTCAGTTACAGCTGATCTTCGTAATTATAATAACCCCAAACTTCCCCTTTCATATATAATTAATTGCATAACGATGCTTTAGCTATTCCATAAATGTCAATTTGTTAACTATATTCTGAGTGAGGACTAATATATTTACCACATTTTATATTGTATGGAAATGAATACAGTTTTAACTAAGTGTACTTCTGTAAGAGATGTGTGGGCCATTGTTCAGAGATACGGAACTGACTCGTAAGAAAATACACCTGTTTTGAACGTTCTCGGAGTACGAATCCACGGAGGAAGAATTCCTGACGAGCTTTTCATAATATTTTGTCTAGAGCATGAGAAATATCTGCTATCGGCTTCAGGAGCTTTTTTTTTATTACTAGATACAACATGGTTACTTAGCAGGGGCACAGTCAGGCCCCTGGGTAACGTTATATAGATTCGCAAGTGGAGCACTGCATGTCACGTGCTTGCTTGAATTACAGCGCTTGATTGTTATTTATAGTCCTTAGATTGTTGTTTAGTTATTTGTGAAACATACGCTTTCTATAGGATAGTGTGGTTACTTTCAATACTATTACAAACACTCAAAGCTTTGATAAGTTATATCCATCCGCTTGGACTGATTCCGTTTGTTCAGCTTAGGCGAATTTGTGATAATATAGAACGGTTCATCACCCATAGTGTGACGGCACAAACTGGTTTTTTAATAGCGGAGGGAAACAAAATTATTTTAAATCTTCTAGAAGATAATGACGAAGATGATCGATTATTTCCATACCATATTTTTCTGCTCTATGTGGAATTTCCTTTCATGTATTTCCACGGATATTGATGTTATGAGCCAGGTAATATAAAACCAAGTACGTAGACATATGCCCTATTCAAATTGTTTCAATGGCTCATAATCAACGAAAAATGTTAATTCAATTCATAAACATTCAGGACGTAATCCAACTGTGGCTGCGTTTAGACTGGTCACTGACCCAGTCGTGTCTGGACGTAGACGGCTGATGCATTCTGTTCCCAAACCAGCTCACGTCCAGTCACACAGACAAAAATGGCAGCAGAAGACTGCTGTGTCAAATAGTTGGTATATTATAGCAATAAATAGAAGCCATTTAGGCACTCTCTGGGAGACAAACCAATACACCCGTTGTTTAAAGTCCTACCTAGGAGTAGAATACTCCCAAACACAAGCAGGAATTCTATCAGGTTGCAATGCATGATGATATTGAGTATGTTGTGGAAACAGACTGGTAGTTTAGTTTCTGTTGGATCTAGTAGTTTACTCATCCTGCATCGTCACAGGACTTATGTGACCGAAATAAAGGACGATGAGTTGAGTGCCATCGTGATTTGGAAGAGGCTGGTATCGATACCAATTTTTGAGTTACAAATTTTCTAGGTACAGTTGTTCAAAGATGTGGTAACCTAGGATTTAAAGGTGGTATTATTGAGACTCTAGCTACCAATAAAGAATTGTTTCCACTGATCACCCCGTACAAACACGCCTTTATTACATACTTAGCACAGTATGGAATCCTATACTAACATTCTGATGTAAATAACTAAAGCAGTAGCTTTTATAAAAACCAAGACGAGATTTCACAAGGTCATTGTTTTCATCATCATTGCGAGAATCATTAATTTGATCAACAAATACAACATTATTTATAGTAAATTATACATTACTTACTTACCTAATTACTCCATGTAAACAGGAACTCAAAAGTGCATTGATGCACTAACAAAAGTACGCCACCTCTTAAATGGTTTTCCACTCTCACTCCACGCAAATGCGGGTTCACTTCATTTATGTTAAGCCTTCCTAATTCATAACCTATTAGTGTAATTAGTACTTAAGCGTATAACCCGAACGGGTAGTAAGACGTAGTGCTAAATAATATTTTAGGTCTATTCTAATACTATCCTCCCATCTGCGTCTACATCTTACCAATGGCCTCTTCCAAATTGATTTTGCCAGTCAGTACCCTGAAACCAGATTCTAGATGCTTCCATTCGCACTAGATAATCTGCGAGATTTGCTTACTTTAACAATGTCTTTTGATGAGTATAGGATATGCAATTCATCATTAGGTAACCTCATCCACTCCACAGTATCTTAATCCCTGTTTGAATCAAATATCTTACCTTGTTTTTGAACTAAATACATTTATTTTTGTCCTTTAAGTTAAGAGACCATGTTTCCCAACCAAAGAGAACAATTGACAAATTTATTGTTTTGTATATTCTGAGTTCCACATTCCTTGACATCAGGTGAGATGTTATCAACATACTGACCAAGTAGTAGCATTGAATTTTCCGAATGTATTATTTTCCTTATTTCTATTATAATATGGCTATAGCTAATTAAAATTGTTCCTAAATGTTTAAACTCATTAATCTTGTCAAATTATATGTTGTTCGCAGTAATCTCTAAATTGATGCACTGTAATGTTGCATTGTCATTTTATTCTAATATTTCCCGAATAGTAAAAGTTCTGATCCATAGTTTATTTATTTTATCAAAATCCACATTGATGATCCCCCAACTATCTCCTTTTTATATGGCATTATTCTAATTAAAATAAATTAAGATAAAATTGTGTTGTGGTGAGATACTTCTATAGTTATTAATTACACCGTGGGCTTGCTGGAGAAACTCATTAAGTCAAAATTAATAATTTGTGAGAAATGCAATTTGTAGTTGATTAGTGAATGATACTTTTACTTTTTGGCTTTTTTTAAAATTATAAATCTGCCTTAAACTTTTTTTTTCATAAAATTAGGAACATACTTTAAAACATTAAGTGTCAACAATTTTTTATCATAATCTATTGTGTTAATTAAAATAAATTTATAAATTACTTTCATTTGACTTGGTGAGTTTTCACTGATAAGAAAATATACCATTAAAAGTTGACTTAGTGACATGATTATGACTTATTGAGATTTTCCTAATTAAAAATATGTGTTATAAAAGGTTGATTGAGTGAGAGTCTTTATTTTAGAATCATGATAACTAATAGTTAAACTGTTTATTTTAATAATCCTTCAAATACATTTTAATGTTTAATTATTCAAATGTTGAATAAATGAAATTAAAATCGGAGTAGAATTAGAAAACCAAAAAAGTAACACAATTTTTCTCATGTTCATTACATAAAATCTGTTTGTTGAATTTCAATTTTATTTTTAAATAATTCAATTAGGAAATAAATAATACTATATTAATTAATCACTTTAAAAACACTCTGTCATGGTACATAAAACTTACAAAATATCTGTTACTAGTCTCTATAAAATGTTACATTTGTTTTTATTGTATGTTAGGTCAATACCCCTTTAAGTTCCCGACAGACTTCAGAACTACTTGTGATGAGAATAATTTGTTAATAAAGAACGCGCAAGGAAATATCACAATCAACAACACCAACTGTAATGAGATAGTCCCGAAAGAATCATTTGCTGACCCCCCAAACGTTCAATATCCTGGAGCTAAGGTAAGATAGATACTTTGTACTTATTCTCCAACCCCATTAAAGGCTGTCTTTAGAATTAATTATTTGGGAAAAAGGGTGGATGAGGGGTTAAAAATGTTATTGGTTTAGAATTAAGATTTTCATTTCGATAAAAAAATTATTATTTTTTGTGCGAATTTATTATCGTAGCTGGACACTAAATTCATGTATTTTATTCAAACTGGATCGGGCACATCCTTTGGAGGAACTGTCTTCTGCACCCCGTTATAGTAGGAAAGGTTGAGGGAAAGAGGATTCAAATATTGGATGACTTGAAGGAAAGAAGAAAATTCTGTTAACTCAAGAAGGAGGCAGAGGACAGGTAGCATTGGCGGTCTAATTTCACTGATAAAAGGAGTGGACTTGTCATAAGACAGAACACCTAACGATGATGATGATGATGATAATAATAATAAAAATAATAATAATAAACTAAGGTTTTTTCCATACCATTAGAAAATAAAGCTAAATTTGGTTGATTAAGGTGGTCCAGTTACTGAGAGAAATATTGAAGTAAGTATAGAATTTAAATAAATAGTTTTTTTGGCTAATATTTTGTGCTCTATGTAAGAGCCAACTTTTGTTATAAAATAAATATTGTGGGCGTCCTTCTCTAATATATTCATTATTACATAAACAATATATTATCATATTTTATTGATGTTTGAATGATTATTAATAAAAAATCAGTAAATTTAAATATATGTAATTTTAGAATACATTTAGGTATTATCCTGAGGCACTGTTACTGTTTTATTGATGTTACATGTATTAAACTTAACAATTTTTAAATAAAATTATATTGTATTGTTCCTTTTAACTATTGACGACAAACATTGTGTTTACGATTTTAACAGTGAAATTATTATATTGTTTCAATATAATTATGTTTACTTAATCTGCTTCATTCATTTTTATTTAACGTTTGTGTTTTTTTTTAAATTTTACTTAGTGTCAAATCTAAACAGAACTATTAATTTTGTTTTTCCAACAACAAAATTGTTGAGAAAGGTCTCTATCAATGTTTATTTTAGAACAAGTGTTTGTTAATCCAATGAAGGTGACCTGGCGGTCTAGGAGTAGGGTGTCGGACTTCTGTGTTGGGGGTCCTTGGTTCAATCCTCGGTCCCGGCACATATTTATCTGATTACCAAACACTTTCTTCACCTCTGACAATACGTATATTAATCACAACTAGTGAATGTGTGGAATGCCAGGCCTCCACCGTGGTTCGGATCCCACGTTAAACTGTAGGTTCTCCATTTCATCTCACAATCACCCTACCAATTACACATTAGCGTAAGTGCATATAACCTGAATGGGTAATAAGACACGTTGCTGCTAGTAATAATAATAATAATAATAATAATAATAATAATAATAATAATAATAATAATAATAATAATAATAATAATAATCCAATGAACACAAATTATTTTCCAACAGCAACAAAAATAAAATGATAAAAAAAGCACAGATTGCTTGAAAACCTTTTAAAAGTCTTTGATGGCTCTCCATCATTATACATTATTATATGTTTATATTAGTACTATCTTAGTGTAAAATACAATAAAAATTAAAACAAGAAGAGTTTGAAAGAAAATAACGAGAATCGCGTCTCATAGGAAAATAATTACCCTCTGTAATATTTGATCATATAAAAGACTGAAATGAAATATTTCAACGCAACTTTAGATTCACCATAGTGATGTCACTCTTTATCTTCTCTTAACCCCCTTGGAGAGAGAATAAGTATAGTTGTGATTGTCAATAAAATCAAATTTGAGATTTAATAAACGTCGATGTTTCATGACCCTCTGATACCGAAAAAGTGGTTTTCGCGATGGCGTCTGTGTGTCTGTATTTCAGCCTAGAACCAGAAACAATTTTACCTATCGAGCCAAAACTTAGTATCTGGGGCTGTCATAAGTTTCCTTTGAGGAATTTTTGGAATTAGATATTAGTCACTAAATTTTAAGGGTGATTTACTGAAGGTAAAAAGAGAACAAACCTATTTTCTTGAAATCCGTTAAAACAGTTTTTATTATATCTAAGCACCGTTTAACATTACAAACAAAATGAAAACAACTAATTTTCTTATGAAAATGACAATGGAAATTCACTTAAGAGGAAATTTACAATTTTGATAATTTCTCTGCCCCTATTTGAGATACGAAATAGCTTATCATTGTAAAGTTATAGTACTATTAAAGATAAAAATCCTTAACTTGAAATATACTTTTATAAAACCAATAGTTTCTGAGCTATAAATAAATATTTATATTTGTATTCACGCCTTTGAATTGTGAAATTGATTGTTGTGCTCTTTGGGAGACAAATATGTTCCTCTTTTATCAACGTTTCAGTAACAATGTACTTATTTGGTGGATTGTTTCTTTAACAATGTATATTATTTTCTTTCACAAATCTTACTATTTTTTACTAAGTGTCACTATTTTAAGATAAAAGAGAAAGAACGTTTGTGCATTGTAGCATAACATTTATTTTAAGTCTGTTCCAAATTGATTTATAATAATTGAATTAAATGTGAAAATGAAGTCGATCCACCGAAGAGCGCCCTCACAGGTTCACTCATATGTATTCTGTGTTTCAGAATGAATCCTACACTCTTCTTGAAATTGATCCTGACATACCCAATGCGAAAAAAGGCGAAGCCTACCTTCACTGGCTCGTAGCTAACATACCGGTACAGAAAAAATCTCTTTATTCAAATACAGGTGTTTATCTACAATGTTTTGACTTGAAATAACTTCATATTAATTTACCAAATCATGTCTTAAAATTATTTATTGACTAAAATCATAATTGCGACCTAACAATCAGATGTGGTTTTATATTTTCTAGATATATATTGGAGATTCAATCATTCCACGAAGAAGATATATTTTTACTATAATTTTAGTTCCTAATTAAAAATTAATTTGATATTAAATATCGTTGACCCCGTTTGGTGGCTGCCTGGTCTAACGCGCTACTCTCGCTGTAGACTAGACTGCCGATGATGGGGGTATCGACGCTCAAATCACGGTCGGGTGTACTGTGAGTTGTTTTCCAAATTAGTTTTCCACACTCCCTCGATGCAAATGCGGGTAGACTTACTATAAATATAACCTTACTAATACCTAAAACCATTATAATAATTAGAACATAAGCGTATAACCAAAACGGGTAGTAAGACGCGGTACTAAAAACATACATCTTTGATTGCATTTTCAGTGTATAAGTCAAATTAATTTTTTTTTACAAAAATTGTTTCTGTAAAACTACGGTAATAGCTGTCAAAAGTTATCGCTTCAAGATTAAAATACATTGATTAACCCTTCTCCACCATTTTTTTTTAAAGAATATCTTTGTCTTTTAAAATTTGTGGAAATATCCTCGATTTCATTTCTAAGAAAATATATAAAATTCTGTTTGACAGAAATCTAAGAATCATTTTAAAAATAAATCTACATAACGTTTGAAAAATAAATATGTGTGTGCTACCATACCACGTAAGTACTGCCTATCGACAGAATTCTGGTTGCTAAAGTGAGCGACCTTGGGTTATCCGTATTTTTAACTGGGCTTTACTTTCGGCTCTTCTATTCGCGATGAATAACTCGCAAGTATGGCCTGTCTTCTACCCATGGATTATTTACCTTTTATTTTGTCATATTTAAAAGTGTTACCTGTAATTATTTGCTACACAACTGTTAAACCAGAGATATTCAACCCTTTTCAACTGACGGTACACTGAAACTGTAAAGGTAGCCCATCTTTTTTTAAAGTAGAAACTCTATCATTAAAAAATACGAATATTAAGAATTGTATCCAAAAGTTCAATGACTAAAACTCTAATAGTTGTGTTATTTTTAAAAATAGTGTTTTTTATTATATATATATATATATGACCGGAAGGAACTTTTCTATCCAGGTTTGGTCGCCTTATGTGTAGACTATTCGTCGCTCTGGTGGCACAGAACGTTGGCCAGGGTACACCGTAGGAGGTTGTCTACACGTCGTAGCCGCAATGAGATGATGTGATGATAGTCACTATGAAGTTGTTGGGTCTTAACCTAACTGAAGCTTAATTAATCAAACCATGGTGACTATTGGTATCATTCCTCTTAAGGGAAAACTACCCAATGTACCAGCTGGGACTCGAACCTGGGACTCCTAGGCTTGTATTCAGGTTCACTGACCACTACACCACGAGACCTGTTAAAAATAGTGTTGATCATAGCTTAAAAAAAGTTCTCGCTTCTTTTCGACCTTCCCTTATAACTCCTGCGGCACACCTGACCATTTGTGGGACATCAGTGTGCCGCGGCACACCAGTTGAAAAACGATGTTAAATATTCCAGTTGTAGAACATGGAGCCTTACGTATGCATAATTGAAATTAGATTTAGTAAATTCCATACCCATAAAAACCCGATATTTGACCAATGACGCCAACTTTCTCCCAGCCAATTAATTATTATACGCAGTAGATTCACCATATATTGTGAATGATTTTTTTCCCAGGGTGCTGATTTCCGAACAGGAAACTTTGACTCTGCAGATGTTTTAGAAAGTAAGTAATTACAATTTAAGGTGGTATTCTGTAAATATATCAATTAAAAACCTTATTTATTTGTTATAGATACATTTTCAAAAGTTAACACGAAGCTATATAATTTCCAAAAAACCTACCAATATTTATTTATGCTATTCTTTTCCTGGCAAGACAATCAAATAATCAAATGTTAGTTTTGTTTGCCCACTTATTGAACATTGAACATTAATATAATTTTAAATATATTTACATTATTTAGTGTCTTCAGCCCCTCGTCGGTATTAAACTATATGATAAAATGGGCAAATATGAAGTTCCAGGCTCGCTTCGGTGACCGCATAGCTTAAGGCGTCACTTTCGCAGCAGACCAGACTGCCGACGATGGGTAGATCAAAGATCGAATCTCAGTCGGGTGTGCTAATAGTGTTTTTTCTAAAATGTATTTCCCCTCTCCCTATACACAAATGGGGGTACACTTTATCTAAATATAGCCTTCTTCATGCCTAAAAACATTAGCCTAATTAGAACATAAGCATACAACCATAACGGTTAGTAAAAGCTGTGCTAAGAAAAAGTTAAGATTGAAGAGAGGATTGGCTAACGTCTGAGTTTCGGTCCTTAATATATTTGGCACCCTCATTGATCAAAATAATTAATATGATAATCATTTTATTATAATATGTAGCTTAGTACACTCATACTAACAGCTTCTGACAAAGTTGGTGCTCTTGATTCTGACCAAAACTACCAAGGTTCAAATTCCAGCCGGGTGATTATTTTTTTAAATGTTAGTATATTATGAGAGTTTTCTTTTACATTAATGATATTCCATCTTCTTTCTAGAAGAATTTAAGTTTCAGTACTTTTATATGTCGATGAATTAATTTGTAAAAGTTGGTTATCACTTATAATAGTAGTAAGGGTCTGTAGGCTATCTATATAGTGAAATAGTGGTACAATTGTAGTGTTAGAAAATTAAAATAAATAAAATGTTTACTAATGATAACATTTAAAAAATGAAAAAAAAATATTAATAATAGGATATATTAAAAGAGACAACTTGAGAACAAGAACACTAATGTGTTAAAGATGAATAAGGTTGGAATTTTGAGAATGTTTGCTCACATTTGCTTGGAAGAAGAGTATAAAATAATTTAGTAAAACACAACTTTAGTAAAGATGACCGGGGCTAGAACCCCTACTTCCCAATCATTGATAGACCAATTTATTAAGATGAATGATGACTTAGACCAGCTGGTGGTAACCAGTCCATCACAATCGACTAATCGATCTATGGCAGTTTTTAATCGATCGCGTAAGAAGACCACATTCTTCTTAAAAGCCACTATTTGACGCCTTAAATTAAAATATATATCAAGTACTTTAAAATGATATTTTAATGCTACCAAATTTACCTTGATAGGGGTCATAATAATAAATTTAAATAGTTAATTAATTTATATCGTTTAGTATAAAATATCCATTTTATATATTCTAATTTTTTTCTAAATTGGTGGAGGAGTAACAATTATTCGAGGAAAGGAATAGATATAAGATGTCGATTATAGAAAACAAAAAAGAGTGTAGTGATGGGTGATCAAGGGACCTTTCATAAATTAATAAGTCGATCAAGGTTCTAAAAGCTTGCCGACCCCTGCCTTAGACCATTCGACCGCCGACATGACTCATGGTCGTTGTACTTGTGAATGTTACAGGCTATGTTGCACCCACTCTTCCTGAAGACTCTGGTGACCACTGTTACATGTTACAGGCTATGCTGCGCCCACTCTTCCTGAAGACTCTGGTGAACACTGTTACATGTTACAGGCCATGCTGCGCCCACTCTTCCTGAAGACTCTGGTGACCACTGCTACATGTTACAGGATATGTTGCACCCACTCCTCCTGAAGACTGTGATAAACACTGTTACATGTTACAGGCTATGCTGCGCCCACTCTTCTTGAAGACTCTGATGACCACTGTTACATGTTACAGGCCATGTTGCACCCACTCCTCCTGAAGACTCTGATGACCACTGTTACATGTTACAGGCTATGCTGCGCCCACCCTTCCTGAAGACTCTGATGACCGCTGTTACATATTACAGGCTATGTTGCACACACTCCTCCTGAAGACTCTGGTGACCACTGTTACATGTTACAGGCTATATTGCACCCGCCCCTCCTGAAGGCTCTCGTGACCACTGTTATATGTTACAGGCTCTGTTGCACACACTCTTCCTGAAGACTCTGGTGAACACTGTTACATGTTACAGGCCATGTTGCACACACTCTTCCTGAAGACTCTGGTGACCACTGTTACATGTTACAGGCTATGTTTCACCCACTACTCCTGAAGACTCTGGTGACCACTGTTACATGTTACAGGCTATATTGCACCCGCCCCTCCTGAAGGCTCTCGTGACCACTGTTATATGTTACAGGCTCTGTTGCACACACTCTTCCTGAAGACTCTGGTGAACACTGTTACATGTTACAGGCCATGTTGCACACACTCTTCCTGAAGACTCTGGTGACCACTGTTACATGTTACAGGCTATGTTTCACCCACTACTCCTGAAGACTCTGGTGACCACTGTTACATGTTACAGGCTATATTGCACCCGCCCCTCCTGAAGGCTCTCGTGACCACTGTTATATGTTACAGGCTCTGTTGCACACACTCTTCCTGAAGACTCTGGTGAACACTGTTACATGTTACAGGCCATGTTGCACACACTCTTCCTGAAGACTCTGGTGACCACTGTTACATGTTACAGGCTATGTTTCACCCACTACTCCTGAAGACTCTGGTGACCACTGTTACATGTTACAGGCTATATTGCACCCGCCCCTCCTGAAGGCTCTCGTGACCACTGTTATATGTTACAGGCTCTGTTGCACACACTCTTCCTGAAGACTCTGGTGAACACTGTTACATGTTACAGGCCATGTTGCACACACTCTTCCTGAAGACTCTGGTGACCACTGTTACATGTTACAGGCTATGTTTCACCCACTACTCCTGAAGACTCTGGTGACCACTGTTACATGTTACAGGCTATATTGCACCCGCCCCTCCTGAAGGCTCTGGTGACCATTGCTACATGTTACAGACTATGCTGCGCCCACTCTTCCTGAAGACTCTGATGACCACTGTTACATGCTACAGGCTATGCTGCGCCCGCCCCTCCTGATGGTTCTGGTGACCACTGTTACATGTTACAGACTATGTTGCGCCCGCCCCTCCTGAAGGCTCTGGTGACCATCGCTACATGTTCATTGTATTCCTCCAATCCGCGGATAACGTGACGTACACCCTCCCGACAGAAAGGCTTGGGTTCCGAGTAGAAAATTGGGTGGACCAGCAGAATTCAGAGGAGCAACATATCTGCTCTCTGGTAGCCGGAGTTCAGTTCCGTGCTGGTTTCTCCTAGTGGCTATGAAGAGTAAATCGTGTTTTACGTTGTGCTGTCATGATTTATGTATTAATATGGCATATAGACAAATGTTTAATAGATAATGGTGTCGCACTTTTATTATAGAATGTGTTGTAAATTGATAATTATATATAATTGTTTTTCTTTTAAACTACTAAATATGTTACGTATTATTGAAATAAAACTTTTTTGATCTATGAACTGATGTTAATATAATTAACAATAGTGATTCAGAATATGTAAAAAAAATATGTTTGTAGCAAGTCAATATTTTTGTAGAATATACTTAGCTTCTCTATTATAACTAAAAATAAACCCCCAAAACTCTTTATTTGCACGGAAGAAATCTAACGCTTATACAATCAACTGTACACGAATCGTGAAGCTTAGAAGATAGAATTTATCTTTAAATTACATACCGTACAATTACTGTAATTGTACCCTGCAGTATATATCTGGCCCCTGATTAGCCAGTGGCAGTGATTTACACACGTCCATCATGGACTCTGCCTTAAAATATGATTAAAAATGATCATGGGAACGGGTAGCACGGAAAGCTCAAGAGTTAGAGAATTATCGTGCTTAGTCAAAGATTCCGGGCAGTAGGTAATCTCAACGGTAATTTTTGAATATACCATAATTATTTAGTAATTTGACCAGGTTTTATAATCATTTGCCGTGACTGTCATGGCAACTATTCAAGAACGGTTGACATTACAATGCGTAGAAAATTAAACTAAATGTATTTATATAATAAAACATATTTTGTCGTCTAGATTGGTAAAAATTTTTTTTAAAAAACTGGCGTTGATTTAGGTTTCCTTCTTCTCACTTTAATACGTTTTTGTAAGCCTATACTTAAGAAAATGGGTTTAGAAGTGAACCCTGAAATGACTAAGTATATGTTCACACATAGAACACAGATCCAGAACGACAATCTACAGATTAATGAGAACAACATATCATTTGCCAAGGTTAATGCGTTTAATTATTTAGGAACAATTTTTAACTAAAAATTATGATATTAGAATATTAATTAGGAAATGAATACAGTAGGGATATACATGCTATTATTCGGTCAGTAAGTTGTTAACATCTCACCTGGATGTAAAATCCAGAATAATACAAAACAATAGTTTTACCGGTTGTTTTCTATAGTTGTGAAATATGATCACTAGCATTTCAATACGAAAATAATTTTAGTAGGTTCCAAAACAAGTTGCTTGGTCCAAAAAGGGCTGAACGTACTGGGAATACAGGAGGTTACATAATGATGCGCTACATATATTGTACTTTTCACAAACACTGTTAGGATAGTCAAGTATCGCATATTACGGTGGTTAGGACATGCATCGAGAATGGGAGAATCTATAACCATGTTCAGGGTTTTTACTGGCAAACCCAATGGGAAGATACCATCGGGAAGACCTAGACGCAGATGGGAAGATAACAATATAATGGAGAGATAGCGTGTAATGAGGTAGACTCAAGATAGGGATAGGTGGCGTACTTTTGTGAGTACGGCAATTAACTTTCGAATTCCTAATTCCATTGAGTAACTAATTACGGTTATGCTTACAAATTTGTATCTATCTAAGAATGTTTTGTATAAAATACTATCTTTAAAATATACATAATATCCATATATGTAAAGCAAAAAATAATACTAATTTTACTGATTTAAAATGAATATAGCTGTAAATAAAATATACTTGTATTCTTTGTTAGAGGCCCTGGAGAAAACTGTGGGTCCTAAAATTAATATGTAATGTTTTTAAGGGTGGACTGCAGCTTCTTGGTTAAATTTTCAAATGGCACCCGCCTCGGTGGCGTAGTTGGCTAACGCGCTAGTCGTGTTGAGCTCGACTGCCGAGGACGGGGAGATAGAGGTTTGAATCTTGGTCGGGTGAACTGAGTGTGGTTTTCCCTAAATGGTTTTACACTCTCCCTCCACGAAAATGCGGGTTCACTTCCTCTCAATTCAACCATCCCAATTCCTAATCCATTAGCGTAATTAGTACTTAAGCGTATAACCCGAATGGGTAGTAAGACGCGGTGCTAAATAATAATAATAATAATAATAATAATAATAATAATAATAATAATAATAATAATAAAAATTCAAATGGCCCGCAACTAAAGAAAGTTTGGGAACCACTGGTTTAGAAAGAAATACACCCAAATTATCTTTAAGAGATGATGAGAGAAACACCGTGGACATACCATGTGTAAAATTCACCACATGTGAATCGGACAGAAATTAAAACCCCGATCTTCCAGTCAGAGGTGAGCAAGTACAAATATTCATGTCTTGCACTTAAAGCGTATAAACGCTGGATTCAATAAAGAGGTCAAACAAATGCACCTGCGCAGCTTTTAAAGATGGGCCTAAATCCATATTAGATTTTTAAAAAAACCGGTGCAGTTTGAGAATAAGTTCACACATAATATTTGCACCCATTCAAGAGTTATGTCCCTTTAATAAATTAAAATGGTGGCATATTATCGTCATACACTTAGTTAGCTGTACTAAAATTAATGATAAAATAACTCAAATAACATGCGTTTTGAAAGAACACAGCACAATGATATTCCTTTCGTTATTATATAAAACAAAACAACAACAAATAAAACAAAACAACAACAAATAAAACAAAACATAATCAAATACAAAACTGTGGAGTATTTCATTATATTAAAAAGAAAATCTATTCTAGGTATTTAGCGTTCACTTTCTGAACCGACTTTTTATATCAGCAGACGACAATTTCCATGAAAGAGAGCGAAAGGGCTACCAATTTTGGCAGGAAAGGTATTTTTATCGATCAAGAAAAAATCGTACGACCTCATTTGGGTTTGAACCCACAAACAACGGGTTCTGAGGGGAGCACTTTCCCCAAGACCATTGAGGTCAACATTATATCCAAAGAGATTTTGTATTTCACTAACATTCGTCAATAAATATGGCGTATGAGGATTTTATTAAAATAGGTTTTAAGGTTTCTATAAAGGTTTTATAAGCTCAACTAAAGGTTTTAACTAGTAATATAAATAAGTATTTTATAATAAATTTATTTTTGTTTGAAAATAGCCCCACTTTTAAATAAACTAGCATTGACTTTGGAGGTAAATTCTTCACACGGATTAGTTTAAAAAAAAGCGCAAATGATGACGTTATTATAGCGCCATCACAGGGTTTACCAACAGTTTGTTCCTTGTTTAGTGAATAGAGAATTGGAGCAAATATGGCGCATCTTGGGGATCATTTTGGGCGCAAAGATGAAGAATTCATGACATGTATCTTCAATGCATCACCATTATTTATAGCTTGATATAATGATATTCAATTATAAAGAGTATGAGCGTGAACTCGATAAGACATTGTCAATGGCCTCAGTCATCAGTTTTATTTTGAGTGAGCTATTGTTTATATTTTAAGTGGCCTTGATGGTATCAAATAATATGATTTCATCACACAACAGTGGAGACATGTGGTCTCTTTGAAAACGTTACCAGAAACACACGCTCTTATGTGAAGAAGCTAAGAATTGGAACGAATATTTTTACTGTGCTAAGTGGCTCAATCAGTATGAAATTGAACACACACCTGACATGCTGAATTGACCTCTTACGTCTCAGTGAGAATTACCATGTGTTCCACATGCACAACAGGTTTTGTATCAGTCTCGTACTTGGAAACGCTTTATCATAACTGGTACATTTTGAGGTTGATAAGATTAATTGTATGAATTGACTATCTAGTTTAAAAAAACATTTGCTACAATTTCCAAATGTTTGTTAGCAGTGCCCAATCCACCCTGTGAGGGAAATCGTGTTACAAGGTAGCAGCGACCAGTCCCGCTTGGGGACGAAATGTTGGTGGTAGCCTGGGGTCATTAGTGGTGCCCAGTCCACCTAATCCCTTTTTTTGTTATGTGACTTGTGTCTATCGAGAAAATAAATACGACATAGTATGGATATTTCATATTTAATCTTTAGCATTTAATTTTTTAGTAATCTATGTGATAAACATTCTTTAGTGAATTTTTACTAAGAAACTTTCTGGAATCTCGTGGGCTACTTGACAGGCCATCACGGACCACCATTGGTTCGAGAACCACACTTGGAGAAATACTAATCTATAGTCTACAACGTTATATACAGGCACCGCTTTGCAACGTATAGTATATACGATGATTTTAGATGGGTCTTTTTAGATCTGGTAATGCTCGTACGATGGTTTTAGATGGGTCCTTTTAGATCTGGGAGCGCTCGTACGATGGTTATAGATGGGTCCTTTTAGATCTGGTAATGCTCGTACGATGGTTTTAGATGGGTCCTTTTAGATCTGGTAACGCTCGTACGACGGTTTTAAATGGGTCTTTTTAGGTCTGGGAACGCTCGTACGACGGTTTTAGATGGGTCCTTTTGAATCTGGGAACGCTCGTACGATGGTTATAGATGGGTCCTTTTAGATCTGGGAACGCTCGTACGACGGTTTTAGATGGGTCCTTTTAGATCTGGGAACGCTCGTACGACGGTTTTAGATGGGTCCTTTTAGATCTGGGAACGCTCGTACGACGGTTTTAGATGGGTCCTTTTAGATCTGGGAACGCTCGTACGATGGTTATAGATCGGTCCTTTTAGATCTGGGAACGCTCGTACGATGGTTATAGATGGGTCCTTTTAGATCTGGTAACGCTCGTACGACGGTTTTAAATGGGTCTTTTTAGATCTGTGGAACGCTCGTACGACGGTTTTAGATGGGTCCTTTTAGATCTGGGAACGCTCGTACGACGGTTTTAGATGGGTCCTTTTAAATCTGGGAACGCTCGTACGATGGTTATAGATGAGTCCTTTTAGATCTGGTAACGATCGTACGACGGTTTTAGATGGGTCCTTTTAGATCTGGGAACGCTCGTACGACGGTTTGGTGACATGACGCTTACACATGATGTGCTTGCTTTAATACTACGGAATGGCGAGATCACATGCTTACAGTATTTATTTTAACTCTAAATGACGCGTATAACCTGAATAAATGGTATGGGTAGGTGCTAAATAAAACTATGAATGTTTTATTTGCTTCAGTTATACACATTTGTGACGATTCCAATACAATACATGCATCGACAAGCGTAAAGATGCAACTATTCGCTTTACGACGAAATTCATTTCATGACAGTGGTCTGGAACATGACGTGTCAAAATAGTGGGACCCACTTTAGTGGTGGACAGATGACACCAAATCGATTAATAAACATATGTCCCATTTGACTTTATTTCCAAGTTATAGTCATGTTTGTACTCCAGTAATATACGACCACTTGAAACTGATTGTTTATTCAACATCCTTTGCCAGCATTGAAATAATTCTTCAACGAATAAAAGAAGGCTGCCAACGAATATGAAAAAAATACCGGGTATTTTTTTTTGAAAGAGTGCAGCATTCTACGACACGACGACTGCAGTTGAATTCAAGCCGGAGATGGTCATTTCAAGCACTTCTTAAAATGGTAAAGCAGTTCCACATTATTGGAGTACAGACATGACTGTAACTCGGAAACAAGGTCAAATAGGACACATGTTTATGTTTGTCAATGTTTTGTATCTCCTGTCCACCGATAATAATAATAATAATAATAAGCACCGCGTCTTACTACCCATTCGGGTTATACGCTTAAGTACTAATTACGCTAATGGATTGGGAATTGAGAAGGTTGAATTTAGAGGAAGTGAACCCGCATTTGCGTGGAGGGTGAGTGGAAAACCATTTAGGAAAAACCACCCGACCGAGATTCGAACCTCGATCTCCCCGTCCTTGGCGGTCGAGCTAAACACGACTAGCGCGTTAGCCAACTACGCCACCGAGGCGGGTCCTGTCCACCGATGAAGTGTGTCCTACATGTTAAGGCTCACTCGGTATGTGTTTCTTTTACACCACTTCTTATTACCAGTCTGGGCTAGACACATCATAATCCAATATAATAGGGTAAATATGAGGAAGTTTTAATTACGAATAAATGTATTCGAATTTATGTGAAAGGAGAGTGGGAAAGCATTTAAGAAAAAATTACTCTCGGTTCTTTTTTAGCATCGCATCTTAATACCCGTTTAAGCTATACACTTATGTACTAATATCACTAATGATTTTAGGGGTTAGGTAGGCTTTATTTAGATGAATTGTACTCGCATTTGCGTGAAAGGAGAATTGAAAACAAATTTTGAAAACCCACCCTCAATGCACCCGATCAAAACTCGAAACTCAATCTCCTTTTCATCGGCAGTCTAGTCTACTGCACCCACTTCGGTGGCGTAGTTAGCTAAGGCGCTTGTTTTGTGTTGAGCTAGACTCCTGAAGACGGGCAGATCGAGGTTCGTATCTCAGTCGGGTGAACTGGGGTGATTTTTTCTAAATGGTTTTCCGCTCTCCCTCAATTCCTCTAAATTCAAACTTTCCAATTACTAGCCCATTAGCGTAAGGGATATAGCTAAAGTAATATTTTGTTGAGACGTGATTTAACAGAGTTACTTGTAATTAATTGTGGGGGCTATACCTCAAATAATATTTGGTTAGGACGTGATTTAACAGAATTACTTGTAATTAATTGTGAGGGATATATCTAAAGTAATATTTTGTTGAGACGTGATTTAACAGAGTTACTTGTAATTAATTGTGAGGGATAGAGCTAAAGTAGTATTTTGTCAGGAGGCGATGTAAGTGTTATTTGTAATTAATTGTGAGGGATATACCTCGAGTAATATTTTCAGGGTGGCCACTCACCGGGAAAATTGGGAAAAATTCCCGGGAAATGTGCTTGAATTTTGCCATCATTCGTGAATTTAAAGGCAGTGACCACTATAATTAGTTTTTTGTGCATACACATTTTAACATTTGCCATGGGAAAACCACTTTAAATGTATTCTAGAAAAATTAAATGTATATAGTTCTAGGCAAGGAAAACTATAATTAGCTTCTAGGGGTATACAAATTTTTAAAAAAATTCCAGGAGAGGATCACTCCAAATATCTTAGAAAGGAGTCTCATTTTCAAAATATTTCTGGACGAGGACCTTTCAAAATGGATTCTAATTGAAATCAATTTTCACAAAATGTATGGTGTTGAGTCCCCCGACATCCTTTGACTTGGGGGACAGTTTATTTTTTTTTTAAAATTCGTATACACCCCACACAAATAAAGTTCCACATTTTAAAAAAGTAAACTGTTTGACGACTATTAAAAATTGATTCTGAAGGCATCCAAACTTTAAAAAAATTTTCCGAAGGACGTTACTAAAATTAGGTTCTAGGAACATCACAATTTCAAAATAATTTGTAGGGGGGACTACTCTAAATATCTTTTTAAAGAGTCTAATTTCAAAAAAGTGGGGAAGGCCTACTTCAAATTAGGAACAGGTAAAACGGCAAGTGGAGTGTAGAGAGGGGCAGTTGCCCCTTTTGGAATAAATTAGCCCTCTTCTAGCTATAGTTCACACGTTCTGATATTCTCAAATATGAAGCTAAGAGACTTGAATAAAATTGCAAATAACTTCTAAAGTCATTCAATTTTCAAAAATGTGCCAGATAGGGACTACTCCAAATAGTTTCTAGAAACATTCAATTTTAATAATTTGCTGGGAGGGAAGCACTCCAAATAGATTATACATACACATAATTTTCAAAAATAACCCAAGTAACAAAGCCAAATATCTTCTAAATACATTCAATTAAAAAGAAAATCCAGGTGTGAATCTTTACAAATAAAGTAATATTTAATCAGGAATTAGGCTACTTGTAAGTGATATGGATAAGGAAATGTGTATATTCTGGTTGATTATTTTATTGTAATAAAAATAATAACTTTAATATTTGTATGAATGCCTTGTATTAGTGGATTTACCAATATTTAATTATTTTTATTCGTACATTAAACAGAATGGATATTTTTTATTTAATGTTAAGTAAAGTGCACTATTTTAATTGATTGAAATTGTTATTATTAACAGATGACAGACGTTCACAGGAATATAACTAAATGTATAGTGGAAAAAGAACACCTAGATACAAAAATAAAACACCTGACTTTTGGCTTAGCGAGTTCTTTATTTGTAATGTATCAACTTATGGTCCATTATTATATGGATCCATCTCAACGTTTGTCTGCCAGTTGTTTTTTTGTCAACCAGTTGGCTGTATGTCACTCTGTTGTTCTATGTATGTAATTTTCGACGAATCGACGGCCACTAGTTACCTAGTCTATTGAATATTTGTTAATATTTTGTCGATCAGTTGGTTGTCTATCACATGGTCCTACTCTTGTCAACAACTTGTTCTAAGTACTCCTGCAAGTAGATTATTTGTCTGTCGATCCCTTTGTCCACACGTGTCGATCAGTTTCTTGTCGATTAGTTTTATGCACCCAAATTGGTCAACCATTCGTATGTAGATCACTTTGTCCTCCTATGCATGAGCTAGTCGACCAGTGGGTCATATTAGTGTCGGATACTGGACCCACCTAGCATTCCAAATATTTGTCTACTTTTTGTTGACCAAATGGCTCTTTATCAAATGGTCCTACTCGCATCGACCATGTGGTCGACATTGCTTTTGCGTCCAGTCACTTGTCGGTCGACCACTTTTTCCACACATGTTAACCAGTGTGTTGTCGATCAGTTTGCTGGAACCCCAATTGGTCGACCAGTTTGCTGTCACTTTGTCCACCTAAGCATGAACTTGTCAACCATTTGTTCCAAATCGTGTTGGCCACATGTCTCATCTAGCCTTCGAGATATTTTTTACAGCTTATCGACCAGTTTGTATGATGCCAGTGTAAACAATATGAACCTGTATCTAATTTCGTTTACAAATACAAATATAGTACTTAGGCCTAGATATTTCAATCATATTATTAATGGCAATCAGTCCTAATTAAATATAATTGTATCTAAAAATATCAAGATCATTACACTTATTGTATTTCATTGAATATCATAATTAAAAAAAGTGTTTATATTACTTAAAAAACTTTAGTTAATGTCATTTTCATCCCACATATTCCAAAAAGTGTATTTAATTTTTTATATTAACTTGTTGGAATATGTTATCATCATTACAAACAACACAGTGAATTGGTTCTGATTAACATAAAAATTCATATATTTCTTTGAGTTTTCCTGGCTAGGCCAGGGACGGATCTAGGTAAGGTTGGGTGCGATCGTCCCCTCCTGCATAGAAAATAATAATAAATATTGAAATCAATACTTTAAGGTTGTAAAGAATGACTGACTCTTAACACCTTCCTCATCCTATTTCCTACACGACCTAATCAAAATTAGACAACAGCTCTTTCACCTTAGCTCTA
>CABFWB010000137.1:438177-449631 GCA_902151455.1 Timema bartmani | reverse complement strand
CCTCAACAGCAAAATTAATTAAATTTATATTTGAGGGAGCCTCATGAAAACCTATCTACCCTTCCAACCCCCCAAACCCGGACAACTAGCCCTGGATCTACACTTAAGCTAAGCTTAGTTAAAAGTATTTGTCCTTCTAACGATAGCATTGTATTCCACCAAACCCCTCTCTAAACATTTCCTATTAGGCTACTAATCCCTTCTTTCCTTACTTATATTTGTACTCAAAGCGAGAAGTTAAGTGAGTGTGAGAGGTGATACTATTATCTAGAATGGTCCATTCCCCTTAACCGGACCGTCACGAGCAGCACGACAAACCGATAGTGCTACGCTCTATCGGAATATGCCTGTCCCTAGCAGCCTGTGCACACCGTTAACCCTAACGGATAGTAAAACGCGGTGCTATAAATATATATTATACTGCTAGAGTAGCGCGTTAGACCACGTGGCCACCGAAGAGGGTAACATTCTTAGTAAAGTGATCGGGACTCAAAGGTAAAGACCAAATGGTTCTAAATGTCGCTTTATACCGGAGGTAACATTGCTGAAAGCACGTGGTTTTAGAAAAGTTTAAAATTTTTTTTTTTAAATCGGCCCATAAAATGCTATTAACTTTTGTTACCAATATTTATTAGTAGAAATTTGTTATTAACATTGTTACATTAAAGTGGCTATAATATTGTTGCTAACTTTATTAGTAGCAGAAATTTTACCACCGTTTTGGAGGTTGTCTGATCAAAGAATGATAGTAAAATCTTACTAGAAAGTTATTTCTGTTGGTAACATTTCTGGATCAATTTCTTGCCGACTTCCATTCGATGTAAACTTTGTGGTCGTTTTGTGGCGCAATACTATCGATATCTCTCGAAGTATAAAATCGAATGCTCCAGAGAAAAAAAAAAACATTAAACCTAATTAAAGAGTAGAGAAAACATAAATGTTTATGGAATCAATGGATCATGAATTACAAAGACAAACAGTCAATTCTTGTTAAATCACCAATTTCATGTTTTATTTCATCTTTCTTCAAGTCTCCTATGATAATCAATGATAATATAATATCCACTTTACCTGTCCCTACTTTGAAGGTGTGGACGAATCCACATCCTTTTCTTTTTCTGCCTTTCTGCACCAACACAAGCTGCAACGCCTATGAAGCCATGATTTGGATTGGAGGAGCTTCAAATAGCATGTTAACATTTAATATATTTTCACTTATTAACTTGTTGATATAGGTTTCAATAACTTTAATACTAACTTTTAATTTTTTTTCTTTTAAAATTGTTCATGGCATGCTACCAACATTTTTTAACAATAATATTGTCATCGACAGTTACCAAAAAAAGTCATAACAGCTTTGCAACATTGGCAGTCTTCATTGGTGGCTTCATTTTATGAAGAGGTTTTTCAGAAATTGGTGCCACACTACGACAAATGCCTAATATTGGTGGAAAAGTAGTATAAGGTATGGCTTTTATTGTAACAATAAAATTGTTTAGAAATAATTTGTCACTATTTTTTATAGCAAAATGTTACTTACTTTCCGAATACGCCTCATAGTTAATTAGCTTATCTGTTATTAACATTTTTCCACTAACAATGTTTTTGCTATTTATTCGTTGTAAACTGGCCTTAACCTTTTGTCATCGTGACCACAGATTGAGAAACAGAATTCTGTGTTGTTGTTGATGAAATTATTATGATAAATGGTCATGATGCTAAAACAATAGATTAGAAACAAATAAACAAATTAATATTAAACAACTCATTAACCACACATTTATACTAAATATCTCTAGATATATTTGTTTAAATCTTGAATTTAGGTACTTATGTCTCGTAAATTAACAACATAATAAAAATATATTAAGAAACTTTGAGTTGAACAGGAACATACATGTTATTTAGTATCCATAATTTAAATCTTACTATATGTTCGTGATACATACCCCCCTTATAAAACCTCATTTTTCACGACTCATTTACATTAGCCTAGTGGTAAGTAAACAAATAATTTTATTTGCACACGTTTATTGTTTTATTATTGTTGTAAACTTTCCCAATACACTCGGGGACTTTATAAAACGCAGTGCCTTAACGCAGACTCAAATCATGTTAAAAGATTATAAGCTGTATTAACGATCGAGTACTTTAATATTCGTCACTGCATGTATTAAGGTAACAAATTAAATATTAGGTTTATTTATATCAAAGGTCAATATGTTTTCTTTGAAAAGCGTCTCATTACACGACTTCTATATACAAGTACAATTATACTGATGAAATAGGGAAGAAAAAGTTATTATTTAAGGAAAATATACCCGAATTTGCGTGAAAGAAGAATATGAAATATTTTATATTAGTATACCCTCAGAATACTCAGCCGAGAGTCTAGCTCAGACTTCTATATCACCAGAAAGCCATACTAGAAAGATCTAAGTTTAGTTCCCGTGCCCACCGGTAAGTTAAGATCAAAACTAGGACTTACTTGAGATTGATTTGTATTTGTTGGTATTCTGTTTTAATAAACTTTTACAAGTTGTTTCAAATATCTGTTGAGTACATTAAAATTAATTAGTTAATATTATTTTCATATTTTGGTATTGCGTTAAATTACTAGCTCTGAATTAAGCTGTGTGGATAAAGAATACATTAAAACAAGAATTAATTTAGCTTATTTTATAGCAATGATTATTATATATATATATCCTATCACACGTTTTGGTGATCGAATAATTTTATAAGTCATCACTCTCACAATAGACTAAACTGACAATGAAGGGGAGATCGTGGTTCGAATTCCAGCCTGGTTTACTGAGGGTGGTTATCCTAAACAGGTTTTCACTCTCCCTCCACCCAAATTTGGATACACTAGCTATAAATTCAACCTTCCTCATCCCTAACACATTAAAGTTGTTAATAAATATGCATATAGCCCGAACGGGTGCTAAATATTATTTGGTATATACTGTTTTCAATTTTACAATCAATCATTTATTCTAGAGTGACACACACATACACACACACTGGAAAACTAAACAAACGATTGCATAAGGTTTATTTATATTAAATAGAAAAAAGAGTGACATACTCCATTATAATATCAATGTCAGCCTTTTAAAATAATTACATAAAACTATTAATTTCGAGTTGGTATGTATGGTTGTGTATGTCAACTATGACAACATTTCAAACAAACGGTGGTGGGAGTATGACTTGTACACCTAAATAAATAAATACTGATAAATAATATCCATTCAAGAACTCCCCTTTTATGTCAAAATTAAATATATGTCAGTCTAATTCAAGATGCTTTGATAATAAAGCATGGAAAAAATTACAATTGCAAGTGGGATGGGTGTAGAAGAAATTACATTTTGAATCAAAAGAAAACTATCATATTTTGTGCTTTGGAATGTACTCTTATGATCTTTATTCTTTGAACGAACTCAATTTGTCAATATCTGACATAAGTCAAAATAGCAATCTACAATTTCTTGAAAATGCATTTACCAAAATTCATTTTTCAATTTTACTGCCATAAATTTCCTACGTTTTTGACATTATTTATGTTTAACAATTTTCCTGATTCTATTTTCAAGAGTTGTATATATAGAGGTAACTAAAGCTCAGAATTTTAATAACAAGCTGGGCAAAGAGAAGCTATTTAATAGTGTAAGTATTTGTAATATAATATTTAAATTATTGATTTTAGTCAATATACTTAATATGTTGAACTACGATAATGTTAATAAAATTATGTTAATATTATATAGTTTGTCTGAGCATTGAAGACATATTTTATTTATATTCCAAATGATTAGAGTTTATTAATTATCATCAATATACCTATCTATAAATAATAATTTTCAGAATTAATAAGAAATTTAATAATAAACTCTAACCCGTTCTGCTGAGTGCACTGTCTAAGTGTCAAGCTTATTTGGTCTGGTTTGCCAGGGGCGGGGTTCTATTCCGGACAGGGTGTGTTGAAGGTTGTTTCCCATAAATTGTTTTTCACCCTCCCTCCACACTTATAAATGTAATATATGAAGGTAAAGTGTGCGGATCAAAAGGAAGGGGTAGGCCATGTAAGACGTGGTTAAATGAGGTAAATGAATGTGTGAAAGAGAAAAACATGAAGAGCTCTAAGAATAAAGGAGCATGTATGGATGTATGGATGATGTTCTAAGCAAAGGGAGTAAGCAAAGATAAGGAAGTGGGGAAAGTTAGTGAGGATGGTTTAAGTAAGGAGTATTTTTTAGCTATATGCACAGTGTATTGCCTACCCTGGCGTAATTTTGTATGTATGTATTTATAGGATCTATGTGTTATATATGTGTGTAGCCCCAATGGGTACTGATAAGTGGGGAAAATAAATATTAATAACAAACCTCTGACAAACAACATTATTATGAAATTAATTGGTTTACGGATAAGTTAGTCAAAAGAGGGGTGGAGATAGTAACCATTCCTTATTTATTTAAAGATAGCCTCCACATGTGTTTACACAATCGTAGTACTGAGAATTACTCCATCTTGAGAAAATATAGTATATTTATAAGAAAATGATGCTATTATGATGATGATAATAATAATAATAATAATAATAATGCTTGTCCGGGTTACATCATTTGCAGCTCAGTAGTGGAAATATTATCCAGTACTAATGTAGCGTTGCCTAGGGTACGCCCAAATACACTAATCGTACATCCTTTCCGTGGAGGATCTTTCCATGTCCCTGTGAGATGAGATGGGGGTGATAGTGATTATATGGGTGTGGAACCAGTGAAAACATTTAAATCTAACTTAAGCCTAGCTTACCAAACACTGATGACCGTTGGTTTGATTGCCCTTTCGGTAAAAATACCCAGCATAACAGATGAGCGTCGAACTCGTGACCCCTGGGATCGTAGACAGGCTCACTAACCACTACACCATGGGGCCGGGTGTTATTATGTTGACTTGCATTTTAAATAATTACTCTTCGTGGTAAGGTAAATAAACTATTTGTAAAATACTAACAATTCGAATATAGTCAAACATGAGGTTTAACAACGGGGACATATGATTGTAAGAAACTACAATTTATTAACAGCTTATCAGGGTGATAAATAATTTCTAATTTTATCACTAGAATCGTAAGATTTGCAATAATTATTTGTTTAGAGTTCGCTCAATAAATATCTCTTGATAAAACCTTAAGGGGATATGTAAGGGAAAGTGAACTGTTTATATAGCTTTTTTTAACCAAAATAAATACACCAAGCTTCAGTAGTTTAATTTTAAACATGAGTAATATTAGAAGTTCTTGAACGCTCGTCATGAACAGAGTGGCTTTTGCTGAGAATTTGTTTAACACCGCTTCTTACAATCTGTTCAGGTCGTACGCATATTCACTAATTACACTAATGAGATAGGGATGAGGAAGGTTAAGTGTACCGTAATTCGTATGGAAGGAGCGTGGAAAACTATTTTGGAAAACTCCCATCAGTACACCCGACCGGGATACGAACCCCGATCTCCCTATCATCGGCATTTGGAAGTTGTCAGTCTAGTCTTAGAATGATAGTGATGCCTTTGACGATGTGGCCACCGAAGTAGGCGAGAAACTTTTTGTATAAAGAGGAAAAGCTATCATCAAATTACAGGATTTAAGTGATAAATATTCAAGCAACTAATTTTCTATTCTGTCTAAGCTCATATTCTTTCTAGCACTCTATCTTCAGCCACCTTTTGTCATGCCAATAAGAAAGAAGGGAAAGAAAACTACGAAACTTATTATCTTTAGGTAAAGAGGAAAGCTCGCTGCTAGTTCTAAAATACCTTAAAATTTTCTATCGTGAACTCATAAAAAAATTGCTGTATCTGTTAGATGAAGGTTCTAGAGCCTTTTTTCACTAAGCCTAGTCTCATAACTCCACAAAATTAATATGCTCAAAAAATCGTTGAAAATGAGCTAATGCCACATTTTTACACATTTTGTTTATGTTAATAAAACTCAAAATATAGGGTTCTTAAGAAAAAAGAACCCTGTTGGAATCTTTCGACTTGATTTTGGCGTGAATCATATTTTGAAATAACACACCGTATAATTAAATATTGCAATAGAGCTAAACGTCTGCGCGGCAATTCCTCGTTTACTGAGGTGGAGCTCTTAAACCATATTTTATTTATTGTGCACCATATAAAAACTGTTACCATAAATTCAACTTAACCTCCCTTCAATATCTCGTAAAGAACTTATAATTGTCTTTTTTTTACTATTAAAATGTTGCCGATGTTGTAACTGAATGTACTGCCTTTCAATGACTCGTGAACAGGACTGTACTAAACTTATCAAACAAACACTCGATTGGCATGCTGTATTTCCCTACTGCTACAAATATTATATTAGTAATTAATCAAAACGATGTCTAATTGGGCTTAATTCGTCAATCAAAGCGACATCCTTTATTTTTCATCATAAAAACCCTGTACATGCTATCGTCACATTATACCGGCAGTGGATGAAATATGACGCATTTAGGACTAATCACATTTTTGGATAAGATAAAGCCTCCTGTGGACATTTATAAAACTAATTATGTTCCGTTTGAACTGCACAGTTTAGTGTGGAATTTATTTCAGAAACTGTCAACTTTACGCTTTCACTATGAAGATTCCTAATTTCCAAACGGAGGGTTTGACAAGAGCAATAATCGTTTTAGGTGAGTATACAAATAGCTACTAGCAAATTTATTTTTAATTTGATTATTAGTGATGTACTGTAAAACTTTGATACATTTTGAATTGTTATTTTAACGATTATTTTTCAAAGTTAGTGGTGTTATTTGTGTGTCTGTTATTTACAAAAACTTTTCCAAACCAAGAATATAGTAATTTTAATTATTCACCAATTAATTTTCAAAATTATATAATTTTATATTATTTAAACTATACCTAGTGCAGATATTAAAAAGTAAAAGTAGTTCCTCCTTCCAATAAAATTGTGTTGTAATATTTCCAACTTATTATCTTATTAAAGTATTTGAAAGTTAATTGCCGCACTTAAAAAAGTACGCCACCTATCCCTAGAGTGAGCGAGTTCTTTCCAGTCCTCTGTATTACATCCTATATCTTTAGGGTAGTTTTAATGTTATCCTTCTATCTGCGTCCAGTTATTCCCAACGACCTCTTTCCATTGGGTTTGCCAGTCAATACCCTAAACACGGTTCTAGATTATTCCATTCGCTCTGCATGTCCTGTCCACCGTAATCTGATAAATTGTATTATCCTTACAATGTTTTGTGATGAGTATAATGAATGTAACTCATCATTATGAAACCTTCCACTCTCCAATATCTTCCTAAGAATCTTGTTTTCGACTACCCTAAATTAATTTTCATTGTGTTAGTTAAGAGACCATGCTTCACACCATTAGAGAACAACAGGTAAAACTATTGTTTTGTATATTCTGACTTTCACATTTCTTGACGGCAGGTAAGATGTTAACAACCAACTGGCAGAGTATTAACATGTATTCTTTTCCTAACTTACAATCCAAATTTTTTTTTATAGTTAAAATTGTTCCTAAATAATTTACCCTTTAAATACTCTCTCTTTTTTGTGTGAATATTAAACTGTTCTTCATTTTCGTATTGCTAATTTTGTTTTAAGCTAAATTCACTAAGACTTTCCATCCAATGTAATTTTGCTTCCTTTCTCCCCTCTATTTTTATACAAATATAAAAGGAATAAATGTGTAAGGTTTGATTAAGAGCTCCAGGTATTTGGTATAAACTTTATATTGTAAAGCAAAGCCTAATCAACCAAACAATGGTGAATATGTTAATTATTCCCCCTTTTATATAAAAATAATCCCCGGGCACTAGCTGAAAATCGAACCTGGGACCTAGAACTCATTAGACAGGTGCTTTGACCACTATACCACGAGGCCGGTACTATGAGACAACTAAAAATGTCTAACCATTAAAAAAAAAGATTATTTTTAAATGAATAAACTATTGAACTTAGCCCAGTTTAGTTGTGTTTTTTTTCAAAGGAAGAATACAAAAAACTACACTTCGATACTTTTTTGGTTCAAGAATTTGAATATCGGTTTATTGGTGGCTAAATAGGCATTTAATAATAATATATTTTTATCCACATATGGTGACTTTATGTGGATATTTATCAGGAAATATATAAATGGTTTGTTTCTAAAATCCACAACTAACAAGAAGATTCAGGCGCTGAAATATATTGTGTAGAGATTGAAAAAACTACTAGAATAAAACTAAAACTAAATTAAAGTTATTGTGATGAAATAATTCGGATTACTTCTTTGCATATATTTATATAAATTCATAGAATATTTGATTAAGGCTTTATTGGATTTAAGTCTAGCATAACACAAGAGTTTCAATGTGTAGAAAAATAATATTTTATGAATTCTATTTCATAATTTTAATGATCTATTCTTAAATCAATTTACAAAAGTGTTTAATTACAACTTATACTTTAAATTCAAGGTATGGTCACCAAGTTCCAAGGTCTGCCAGTGGATGCCTTAGATTTTGGTTATAATGAAGAAAATGGTGAGTTTACTTATGCAATTTGTTTCCCATTTCTACTAGAAAATAGCTCTGAGGCTGCAACTAGTACCCATATAACAATAACTTAGTCTGCTTTCTAATCAAGTACAGATTTTAAAAACTTCCATCCAGCTTGGATTCGAACAAATAAATGATTATAGACGTTGCACGCAACGTTTTGAAGATTAACGCCTCAACTACTGTGCCCACAGTACTAGTACATAACATTCTATTCCAATTTGTCTAGCAGCTAAAAAAAAAATGTATATTGCTTATAGCTAAGAAATTATTGGTTCTATCAAAATATATACCAATAAAAAGATTTTAATTTTGAATAGAACTACAACTTTACAATGATAAATTATTTAGTATCACAAATAATTGCAAAGATATTATCAACAATGGAAATTTATGCTAATGTCATTTTCATGGGAAAATAAGAATTGATACTTTATTTATAATGTTAAACAATACCTACGTATAAAATTTAATCAAAATTGTTATAGCAACTTTGGATAAAACGTTTTTTCTCTTTTTTTCCCCTCCAGTAAATTATCTTATGAAAAACCTATATACCAAGTTTCAGACAGATTGGTAAAACTGTTTAGGTTCTAGGCCGAGATACATACACAAATACACAAATAGAGACAGATGAAAAAGTAAAAACAACTTTTTCTCTTTCAGGAGGGTCATGACACCTCGACATTTATCAAAAATCTTGAGTTCAATTATTTTGACGATTACAATACTTCTCTCTACGTGGGTTCGAGAGATGGTAAAAAAAAAGACATGTCATCAAAATCCGGGCTATGCTTATTACCAACTCACAACTTTTCTAATCTCCGAGAGACAATTTACAGTAATCGATTGTTTTATTTCAGGTCCTGACACATGGCCAAGTATAGCTCCAAAATATTGTGCCGGCGACTACCAATCGCCTATCAACATACCTACTGCTCAAGTGGCAGTCGTTGACTTCCCACCCTTATCTTACGACGGCTTCTGGGGTGCAAGAAAAAAAGCTACCATTACTAACAATGGACATTCTGGTAAGTACTGGCCGTTGTGTGTATTAGTGACGTGTCAAGTGAATGTTATCAGGGCAGGCAGAGCTTGTTAAAACTGTATCTGTGATATTATCTCCACCAAGTGGCCCCCATTTGACTAATAATTTTCTTTCTCATCCCAACTCCAGTAATGTAATTATCATATCTGCGTGTAACACAAACAGGTAGTAATAGGTGGTGATAAAAAAAAATAAGTATACTGGTTGTTACTAGGATTGATGGGACTGTACAGTAAAACTGTTCCTTGAAACTCACAGGACATTTGACCAACCACACATGTAATCATGTGGTGAGGAAATGGGTATGCCCGTCGTTTAAAGATCAAGTTTTATTCCGAATGGACGGGAGCTATTCTACTAGTAGTCTCATCAAGCCTGGTTTCAACTTTCAAATGTCCACGAACTGCCACTGGTGAATGGAATCTTATAATATGTTTGTAACTGCTTTTGTTTCTCAGCTGAAGTGAGCATTAAATCTGACTTACCTATTATTCTCAATGGTGGGCCTCTCACTGAAGGATATACCTTCCAACAGCTCCATTTCCACTGGGGGTCGGAAAGTACCCTGGGAAGCGAACACACCATCAACGGAAGACAGTGAGTTGAAGAACTAAAGCTATTGACTTAAAGTGGACGCGTGGTTTAAAGCATTACTATCGTAGTAGATTGCCGATGACGGGGAGATTGAGGTTCGAAATCAAGTCGGGTGCACTCAGAGTGGTTTTCCCTTTAATAATTCCTACACTTCCTCCTAAAAAAAATGCAGGTACATTTCCTCTAAAATTATAACTACTTTATCCCTCTTCCACTAGCGTGTTTAATACATGCGTAGGTATAAAACCCGAACGAGTTCTAAGACGCGGTGAAAAAATAGAACAAAAACAAGGCGACACCATGTGACGACTTTTCATTTTAAATATTATTAATTTTAATTTGTTTTTAATTATTCAATTTCAACTATAAACACTCTCTCTATTACTATTGAAATACTATGCCGTGTTTTAAGTTAACCTGAACCTAATTTTTTTAATTTAACAGTGAAGATAAACAGAACCAATTCCAATTATTGTTTCTTTTACCAAATATTATTAATTCTGTCAAGAATACGTGTAACATGCGGATACCCTGAATGAGTATTAGGACACACTCATAATAACATATATTTCTTTTACACCGCGTCTTACTACCCGTTCAGACTATACGCTTATGTACTAATTACGCTAATGATTTTAGGGATGAGGAAGGTTATCTTATTAGGAAGTGTACCCACATTTGAGTGGAGGTAGAGTGGAAAAACATCTTGGAAAAACCACCCTTAGTATGCCCGACAAAGATTCAAACCTCGATCTTACGTCATTGGTAGTCTAGTCTACCACGAAAGTAGCGTGTTGGACCATGCGGCCAGCGAAGCGTGTCATAATAACATTGATGGAAGTAACGTTATATATTTCTTTTTTTTTTAATCAAAGCCTCAACCATATTAAGGTGGGCTAGAAGGGGCCGCGAGTAAAGGCCAGTGTTTTTGCAGTTTTTACTACAAAACATTTTTTGGCCAAAATAAATAGAATATTGCTCCAGTACAAACATATAATTTAATTTTCTTCACATGTTTTTATCAACAGTTCCTGAATATTTATCACGAGCATGGTGGCATTATCTAACAATTTCTAATTGAAGAGAAAAAGTTGTCATTAAATTCCAGAGCACTCTTGACAGATATTCAAGAAATTTTGAGGTTACCATGTGAAGAAAATTAAATTCTATGTTCGTATTTTAGCAATATTTTATTCATTTTGGCAAAAAAAAAAAAAA
>CABFWB010000137.1:394749-438081 GCA_902151455.1 Timema bartmani | reverse complement strand
AAAAAAAAAAAAAGTTTCGCCATAAAATCTGCAAAAACACGGGATTTTTCTCGCGCTCCCTTCCAACCCACCTCAAGGGACCAAGATATCAGCATATCAAACCAGGCTACCTTAGCATTCACATTCAATTATGTATTTCTAATATTACTAAATTATACATGTGGATATAAGCTGTGATATATATTTTTTTAACCAACGGACTAGAATGCAAGGTTTTACTATAGAAGGATTCTGATTGGTATAATCTATTAGAAAACATAAACATATTTTTTAAGTTCAATATTGATTTCAATTTACCATTTGATTATTGATATTTAATAGGTATTGATACTATTTATAGAAAGTTACAGCTGTAGATTACATGAGTTGATTTATGAATGTGTCATAGTATAGTAATCTTAGTAATTTTGGAACTATCAGATAAGATATTTCTATCCAAAATCTAACTCTAATAGTTAATTATTCATTTACTGTTCTTTCTAGAATAAATTAATCGCACTCTGCAGAAAGTCACGAAACTTATGAAATTGAGATAGATATGAAATAAACTATTTTAAAGGTTTTCCCATCGTTTGACATTGAAGGATCGTCAGAACTGTGTTTACAATTTAGTGTTCATTGCAGGGAATTATGTTAACTAAAATATATTCACCACCCGAGTTTACTTGGATGATAGTTCAAAAAGTTACTAGAAATAGTCCCTGGTGTATCCCTACGCCAACAGCTACATCTGTCACTTTGGATATCTGTACTGAAAACATATCGTAATGTATGAATGTGACAGTTAGCCACTGTAATTTAGGCCAATATTATTTATATATTTATTTGAGATCGGGCACAAAGCTTATTTATTGTTTTATTCCACTTAAAAAAATTATTCGCATCAATTTCACAAAAGGTCTAATGATTATAGCTTCAAAATGGTGACCGACCAAATTAAACCCTGTGATTGATCATGACGCAAACAGGTTATTTACAATGGTGCACCCACACGGTGGTATTATTTTATTCAGTTAAATATTTCGAAATACAATTAAATAATCATAAAATAATGTATTATAGGGGAAGTCAGGCAATTATGAGCACCTTAAGAAAATCTGTTATTCCATAAGAAACAGTAAGGCTATCCAAAAGTAATATTATTTTATTCAATTGCTTATTCAATTAGGTCTACAAAATACAATAAATATGAATGATATTTTAATAATTTTGGTCTAGGAAAAATAATAATTAAGAAGCTGCAAGTGCTCATATTAAAAGCATGGGAGGAAAATATGAGCACACCCAGGGGGTAAGATGAGCATCGTGCTATAATTTGATATACACATACAACGATAGTTTAAATATCAGACAGAAATACTCAATAGGCCATATGCACACAGGGAAACAGTGGTAAAGATATAACATATAATAATTACTCTCTTAGTATCCTACAAGCACAAACAAATACCTACTGATATCAAATTTCTGTCTTGATAGGCCTATTATGCTAGTCTGAACAAAGGTCGCAAATGTAACGCTTCTGTCGTTTACCAACACCACTGCACTTGACGTGAGCCCATTTTATGCATGCTTGGCACTGTAACCAATCACCACCTGTTTTGTAAAAAAGATCCCCACAGAAAAGGCACTCTGCATCTTCTACATCTCTTGACTTCTTAGCAGATGATGAATTTGAAGACTTTATTGCTCTTTTTCTTGGTAGTGATAACACATGTTTCTTGGCATTATCAACGCTATTTTTGTGAGGGCTATCTGTTAATATAATAGAATGAGCCATTCTTCTGGTAGAAGGCTTCCTGGTACCTTTGGCTGGAATCGGAATCAGGTCTCGGAATTTTGGAGAGCATTGTGAAGATGATCCTGCCTGTGATTATTATTTATTAACATTATTTACTATTTTACGTTATTTTAATTATTATTATTACTTTAACTATTTTAATTGCTATTATTTTGACTATCTTAAACATGATGTAGCTGTAGACACCGCGAAAATTGTAAAAATTCACAAATTAAAAAAAGATCAGGGTATTGTGAGCACCCCTGCTCATATAAACAACTGGGGCCATTTCGCCTTTTCAGCCATGTTATTCGTTGTGGTGAGATGTTAACTTTAATTTCTTTCCAGGGATGCAATGAGTAGGTTTTATGTTACATTTGAGATTAAATAACGACTAAATCAAAGATAAATGTGGCCCCTGTTGCTTATACAAACTATGGAAAACATTTTAGTAACTTAATTTTAAACGTACTTTTTCATTGATAAATACAGGACGCTGTGATTCATTTATTATCGCCATACACTTCCGTGTATGTTGCTATGATGCAGTTGAAGGTTTTTCAATAAGGTGGCAGTACATACTTACCAAGAGGAGATTTTCAGACGGATATGCTCATATATCACACCTGCTCATATTAGCCTGACCTCCCCTATATACATGTGAGATATGGTATTTTCTCTTTTCCAAGTAAACACGATGCCTGTATTAAAAATATTAATGTATGCACCATATTACACATAATATATGTTACAAAACGACAAATAAATACTTTTAATTATATTTAATATCTTGTTACGGATTGGCTAAAAATAAATGATTGAAACTAATGAAATAGTATGAGAAAACTTAAGTTCACATTATTTTAAATGTAAAATATAACATGTAATTAAAAACTTATAATTTATAGCAAAGCAGTGATCCTTTACAGGTGTTGACAGCCCAAAACCTAAGCGTATGATTTTTCAACTGTCAGTCAGGTACATACTCTACTTTTGTTTGACTAAGGGCATTTCTGCAAAGAGCGATTAAAATACTTTTTTATATGAATTAGAATGGTGCATCTAATTAAAAAAAAATTCTTATATACACACAGTTACTCTATGGAAGTTCATCTGGTCCATTACAAGAGCAGCTACGGTTCGCTTCAGAATGCTTCAAACTTTCAGGATGGTTTGGCGGTGGTCGCTTTCTTCTTACAGGTAAAACATAAAACTACTCCCTGTTTAAAATATTAATTTTGTTCTTGGAGCCGCGTCTATGAAATTATTTCTGACGTTTTGACTTTAGTTTGTTCTAATTTAATTTTAAATTTATTTGAGGTATTTAACGAATACTTTCTGAACCTACTGATTGATTATATCAGCACACGAGAATTTCCATATGCTAGAGCAATTTTGCAGGGTAAGGTATTTTCACATACCTATCAAGGGTTCTTTTACATGCCACAATCGACATGGGACCGACCTCTTTACTTCCCCTCCGAAGGAAGTTGTGCTACGGATTTTTATCGCTCAAGAAAAATCCATCAGCCCCGAATAGGTGTTTGAACTCACGTCCATTGGGTCCTGTGGCGAGCAGTTTAACCCTAGATCACAGGGGTCGAATAATTACTATAGTTTCAACAGCCATTATTTGGGATGATTGACCAATCAAGTAGATAAAGATTTGAGTTGTATTTAAAAATTTGATGATCTAGTAAATTTTCATATTCCCGTTCCGTGACCGAATGGTCTAAAGGCGTCACTATTATATTAGACTGGCCTGCTGGTGACGGGGTTCAAACCCCGGTCAAGTCTACTGAGGTCGATTATTTTTTGAATTGTTTCTCACTCTCCCATGCAAATACGGTTAGATTACCTCTAAAATGCTTTCTTCCTAATCCCTACCATATTAAAGTAATCATTATTATGCTTATGACCTAAACAGGTATTGAGATGCGGTGATAAAAAAAACCTTTATATGGCTGTCGCATATTATGTGATTTAGCTAGAAAATATGAGTATACATTTATTTCTAGTGAAAACTAGAGAAAAATCCCCATCACGATTTGGTTTGAGCGGGCTCTTAAACGAAATTGACGAGTTTGGATGGACCTATATTGGTAGTTTGGGCTGTCCACATTATTACTATTTTTTTTAGCACCACGTCCTACTATCTGTTCAGATTATACACTTATGTACTAATTATATAATTACGTTAGTGGTTTTAGAGACTAGGCAGAGGCAGTGTACTCGAATTTTCGTGGAGAAAGAGTGGACGACCATTTTGGAAAAACCACCCTCAGTACACCCGACCGAGATTCAAACTTGTATCTCCACGTCATCGGTGGTCTAGTCTACTGATAGAGTAGAGTTTTAGATGACGCGGCCACCGAAGCAGGTCTCACGTTAGCTAATCTAATGGAAAATGATTATAAGAATGTGTTTTGAGGAAAAATAACTAACATTAGCCTCAAGAATAAATTTAAAAATCATTGACAGTGAGCTATGCCCTGTGTATCCTATAGGGGAGGGGGGAAATTACATTTTTGGAGAAAAATTCTTACTTCAGGTAATCAAATTAGGAGTAATTTCAATAGAAATCTATTCTGATGATAGGCGAAGTTAATGAATTTTTTTTTTCGGGCTGAATACTTTTCAAGTGGCAACCTTTATAGCAGCGTTTCCCAATTAAATTTAGTCACATAACCCCTTTATATAAAGTACATTATAATGGAACTTCTTAAATATTGTCAGCATCACATATTTTAAAAAAAGGCGCCATAGGTGAGAGATTTTTTTTGGTTAAAGGTAACATACCTTTAAATTGAAAGTTACATTTTTCCAGGGAGCAAGACAACTGCACGTTTTGTCATCTTTCATGTACCATGAATAAATGGAGTCGCCCTGTATACACGCTTGTTAGGGGAAAAAATTATGAACTCTTACTCTTAATAATTAAATAATAGTTACTATGGTATCAGATTCTTTTGTTAATATTAGTATAAAATAAACAAAAAACGTCAACAAACATTTTAATGATCATACTATAATAATATTTTCTTTTTTTTTGGTCAAATTCTTCTTATAACCGGTTTAATATTTTTTTAGCACTGCGTCTTACAAGCCGTTTGGATTATATGCCTATGTAATAATTACGCTAATGGTTTTAGGGATTGTGAACTTTATATTTAGAGGTAGTGTACCCGCATTTACATAGGTGGAGAGTGGAAAATCGTTTTGGAAATGCCACCCTCAGTACATCCAACCGAGATTCGAGCCTTCGATCTCCCCGTCATCGGCAGTCTAATCTACTGCCAGAGTAGAGCGTCAGACCATTCGGACACTGAAGTAGGTTTCGGTTTATTAATTGTTAGCAATAATTATTGAATTCGCATGCCCGGAGCTGCATCAAGTCTGTTTCGATACTTCTTTTTGGTTCCAGAATATAGCGAGAATCAAGTTTTGCCCAAAATTCGTGCTGGCGAACGGCAACAGTAACTTACTTTGATTGCTCGCCGTGACAACTCAGGGTATTCTTCGCGTAAATCACCCCTTTAATGAGTGAACATCTGCGCCCGCTAAGTAGTGCGAATTTTCTGCATGTTCTGGTTATATTATAAAGGCAGTTTAATACACAAGCTGTGCAGTAAAAGCGACTGAACCAAATATTATCTCGTCCACCAAACATAAATGCACCGATAATATTTAAACTTTATTGTGTTAAAACCCGCTTTAGTGGCCGCATGGTCTAAGTCGCTACTTTTTCAGTAGACTAAACTGCCGATGACGGGGAGATTGAGGTTTGAATCTCGGTCAGGTGTACTGAAAGTTTTTTTTTTTCAAATATGGCTTTCCACTCTTACTCCACTAAAATTCGGGTACACTTTATATAAATATCGCCTTCCTAATACCTAAAACCATTAGCATAATTAGTACATAAGTGTATGACTCGAAAGGGTAGAAGGACGTGGTGGGTGTGAAATGTGGTCTCTTATCTTACACGACCAAAATAAATTTAGGATGTTCAAAAACAAGATGCTTAGGAAGATATTTGGTCCAAAAAGAGATGAGAATACTGAGGATTGGAGGAGGTTACACAATGATGAGTCAATACCTTGTACATATAACAAGACATTGTTAGGATAGTTATGTCTCATGGGCTACGGTCGGCAGAACATGCAGCGCGAATGGGAGTTTCAAGAGCCTTGTTCAGGGTACTGTCTGGCAAACCTTACGGGAAGAGACCTTTGGGAAAACCTAAACAAAGATGGGAGGATAATATTAGAATGGATCTTAAAGAGATGGATTGTAATGAGGTAGACTTGATAGAACTAGCTCAAGATATGGATAGGTTGTTTACTTTTGTAGGTGCGGCAATGAATTTTTGAGATCCTAATGCCAGATTAAGTAAATAAGAAGGTAATTTCATTTTTCTAAAAAACATAATTTTAGGGTTTATTTAACCAGAAATAACTTGTGAAAATTTAAATTTTAAAATTTTTTTATTTTTTAAATTATGTGAATGTGGTTTAAAATATATAGATGAAGAGCGTTTTGTACGATCATCAAAATAATAATAAAAAAAATTCTGAGATTTTTTTAAGGGTAGTTTACTGATAGCCAAATTTTAAAACATTTTAAATTACAATAGATTATAACCCGCTTTGGTGGCCGCATGGTCTAAGGCGCTACTCTTGCAGTAGAATAGAGACTGCCGATGACGGGGAGATTGAGGTTCGAATCTCGGTCGGGTGTACTGAGGGTTACTTTTCCAAACTGGTTTTTCACCCTCCCTTAACTCAAATGTGGTTACATTTCCTCTGAACATAACCCTTTTAATTCCTAAAACCACTAGCGTAATTAGTACTTATGTGTATAAACCGAACGGGTAGTAAGACGCAATGCTTAAAAAAATTATATTTGAGAAAGTAAGTGCGAGTGCGAGTTTTATTGTATCTAGCGTGTAAGCTTTAATACCTTACAATTTTGTTCTTTCAATATTATGAATAATTTTATTTTCAGGCCTACAGCGATTTACAGAAAAATACAGGTTTTGAGTATTTGGCGAAGGCCGTCCAAAGTATCACCGAAGTGGGTTCGTCTGCGTCCATGAACCATCTGTCTATCACCCGGAGGTTGCACGAGAAAAGCTGGTCAGGGGGCTACTACACTTACAACGGGTCACTGACCACCCCCTCCTGTAATGAGGTAGTCACGTGGATAGTCTATCCGCAATACATCCCAATCTCAGAGAAACAGGTAATTTTATTTCTGTTACGTCTGGGGACACATTAATAATATTCGATCAAGTGTTAAATATACAAAAAAAAATTTGTAAAAGGGGAGGGGGAACTTTTTGTATCCTCTTGACAAACTTTTGTTTTAAAGTAAACATATTTTGTAACTTTAGTTAACATTATCATTGTTACACAAACACTTTTAATGCTAGTTAAAATTTAGATAAGTTAGATATTAATTTTTTATAAAAATACAATGTCCTAAATTGAAATTTTAATTATTTGCAAACACACACTTATATTATTTACGTAACAATGACAATGTTAAGGGGGGCGGGGCTGTAGGGAGCACGAGAAAAGGCCAGTGTTTTTGCAGTAAAACATTTTTTTTTGTAGCAAAATAAATAAAAATATTGCTCCAGTAGAGACAAAGAGATTAACTTTTTTCACATGTTGACCTCAATAGTTCTTGAATATCTGTCATGAGCCTAGCGGCGTCAGAAGAGAAAAAAAAATCGGGTGACCTGGTGGTCTAGCGGTAAGGTGTCAGACTTCTGTGCTGGGGGTCCGGGGTTCAATCCTCGGTCCCGGCACAGATTTATCTGATTGCCAAACCCTTCCTTCACCTCTGACAAGACATGTATTAATCACAACTTGTGAATGTGAGGAATGCCAGGCCTCCACCGTGGTTCGGATTCCACGTTAAACTGTAGGTCCTCCATTTCATCTCACAATCACCCTACCATTGCACATTAGCGTAAGTGCATACAACCCGAACGGGTAGTAAGACGTGGTGCTGCTTCTGATGCTAATAATAATAATAATGATAATAATAATAATGAAATTGAAATGCTAAAAATAATTCAAAATTACTCGAAAACTCTAAACTCACGGGTATATATGGAGTTAGGTCCTAGGAAGTGCAATTAACATTTTCATTTGCATGGAGGGAGAGTGGAAAACCATTTAGGAAAACCCACCCTTCGTAGACCCGAATGGGATAAAACCTCAATCCTCCATTTTAGGCAGTCTAGTCTATTGCGGGAGTGACAGCTTAGACCATGCGGCCACTGAAGTGGGTTAGGATGCATCCCTTAATTGTATTGACACAAACATTTAGCTTACAATCTTTGATTCCTTATTTCCATTTTCTATTTTCATGATGGGCGTCTTACTAACCATCCGGGCTGTCCGCGAATTTCCTCTAAGTATATCCACACTCGCGTGTATAAAGAATGGAAAAATATTTAATAAAATAATATAATTTAAACCTGCCTGGATTCGAATCCTGATCAACATTTCACTAGCAAACCAAATGAGACTAAAGCATGATTCACACGTTTGCAGAAAATAGAAAGCAGAATCTTCTTGAGTGGCGCAGCAACTCACACGCTGTATGTAACCCTTTAAAACAGCTGATTACTAACATATTTTATTTTTAGTGGGTCCACATATATTCTAGATCATTCTACCGGTGGATGTTTTCAAATTATAAAGCTGTGTTGTGGCACATTCCAATACATGGTCACACACACACTTTCCATTAACGGGTTATTTGAGATCTCCTCACAACGGAAAACGAAGCTGTCTACTAGATTCTGGCTGTACATAGCATTCTATGTCAAATACGCATGCGCGCTGTTTTGAGAAAACTAAGTTTGAGATTTAATTGGTTCTCCCGTGCCGGACATCTCGTACAGGGCAGATGAAGTAGAGATGAGTTGAACTTTAGCAGAACAGCTCAAGCCGATGAAGCGGAAATCTTGTGATTGGCTTAGAACGCGTCACATGACCACGTTTCTGCTATTCGCTTTTGTTTCGGCGAACGTCTGAATCCACAGTAACAACGTTTTTAGCGTGCCTACTCGTGCAGGCGGCTTTTCCAGTTAAAAAAATCACTAGTACATGGTTAACTTATATGTTTTATTTATTTATTTGTTTAATAAATTTAACGTGCATTTTCTGAACCAACTTGTTATATCAGCACACGAGAATTTCTACGAGGGAGGACAAAAGGCCTTTAATATTTTTTCAGGGTTCTTTTACATGCTACAATCGATATGGGGCAGACAGCTTTACTTCCCCTTCCGAAGGAAGTTGTGCTATATATATATATATATATATATATATATTTATTTATCGCTCAAGGAAAACCATCGATCCCGGTTGGGTTTGAACCCACCAACATTGGATTTTGAGGCGAGCACTTTACCCCAAGACCACCAAAGTCAACCTCAGGTTGTTAATTTCCCAACAAAATTGAAATAATTTACCATATAGAATAGTCACATTAATAATAGTCCTATGGTAGTTTGACTTTCTGATAGTTAGTTTGGTAAAACGAAACTTAAATCCTTTAATTGGGCTCTGAACAATTATCTTATCAGTTAATCAAGTGTCACACTCCAGTGATATTTATTAAAGCTTATAGATTAGTATTGATTCCTTATTAGAGCTTAGCGAGACATTTAATAGCTTTGTTTGATGTATTTATTTGCCTATTTATTCACAGATATAGATAACCTTGAAGTTACGCCAAAGTGGTTAGTTTATTTAAATTTTTATATGAGGGTCCTTAGCTGACAGCTAGGAATAGTTAAAAGAAATACTTCCATGTATTCATAAGTCCAAAGGATATCTACTACACCAAGGAAATTAAGTCGAGGATCGCCATGGCCAAGAAAGCTTTCAATAAGAAGAGGTTACTGCTGACCAGCAAGTTGTGTTTGGAACTGAGGAAGAAACTGATGCAATGCTACATTTAAAACATCACAATATATGAAGAAGAAACTTGGAGCCTCAGGAAAATGGAAAAGAAAACACTACAGAGATTTGAAATGTGGTGCTAGAGAAGACTTGAGAAGATCAGGTGGACGGACATAGTGACAACTGAAGAAGTCCTAAGAAGAATGGATGAGAAGAGAACAATTTTGGATATGATTCTTCGGTACAAAGCAAACTGGATTGAACACATACTTAGGAGGAACTGTCTTCTGCACGATGTCATGGAAGATAAGAAGGAGGATTCAAATATTGGATGAGTTGATGTAAAGAAGCAAATTCTGGGAGCTGAAAGAGGAGGCAGAGGTCAAGACGCATTGGTGGTCTAAGTTAACTGACAAAAGGAATGGACCTGTCGTAAAACAGAACATCTGATTATGATGATAATGATGATGATAATAATTCATAAGTCATGTCCTGTGATAAATATTGAAAGACCTCATGAATACCTGCTAGACAACACTAATACATTAATAAAAGGTTATCAATTTTGGCTGCACGTCCATCATAGACTTTGCCTTAAAATATGAGTGAAGAATGACGCTGGGCACGGGACGATTCCTGGATATCTTAGTGGTCAGAGCATTAACGTACTAAGCCAAAGGTCTCGGGTTCTATTCCCGTGTCAAGGTTTAATTTTTCAATTTTCAGAATGAAAAAAATGTGTTCGTATTTTCTGACGTTCCCTTATTAAAATTGAAGTAAAAATTACCATCTAGTTTTCCAAATATTTATTGGGCTCTATAGAAATGAAAGCAATACTTCACCAGTGGTAAATTGATCAGCAGTGCAGGGAATCTAACCCATGATCTTTACTTAAGTAGATATACGTATGTAGAATGACATAACCTAAAATATCGGGCAATTTGATGTAAATGTAATAGCAAACAAAGAGCTCTGTTGGCCCATATAAAACATGCACTTGTAAAACAGTCAACATCAGTGAAATTGGGGTCAAGTTCTCACCTAATGATCCAATGTTCATGGGTTCAAACCCAGCCATGGTCAACGAATATTTCTTTAAAGATAAAAATCTGAAGCACAACTTCCTTCGGAAGGTAAGTAAAGCCGCCGGTCCCATGTTGATTGTGGCGTGTAAATGAACCCTAGAAGGTATGTGAAAATACATTTCCCAACCAAATTTGCAGGCTCTTTCGTTCTAACTCATAGAAATTATGGTGTGTTTAAAAGTGCATGTTAAATACGTTTAAAATTTTTTTAAAAGCCTCCTAAAAATTAATCAGCAATAGTTAACGTGAATTTTTTAGCATCACGTCTTACTATTCGTTCAGGTTATACGGATATGTAAAAATTACGCTAAAGAGCTAAGGATGAGGAAGATTTAGTTTAGAGGAAGCTTATACACAATTTCGTAGAGAGAAAATGGAACACCACTAAGGATTAACCACTATCAGTACACCTTTAATTAATTGAGCTGTAAATTAAGATAAGTAGGTAAACTTTTGTTATACTTTCTCCGTGCTTTGAATGTCATGGTGCTGGCTATATTATGCTCCAAAAGGGATTATAGAAAATTTTAAACCAATATTAAACAATAATACTAATTTCCTTACCATCTTAAAAGGATTATTTCAAAAGCCTTTCTTAGAACTTCACTTTCTGTTTTCTGCCAAATAGAACATGTATTTAGCTCAATAATCTATATTAATAAAATTAAATATTTCTTTTTTGCCAATTTAATAATATTGCTTTGATTTTGAGCTGGTTTTTAAATAATTTAAAAAATCTAATCAAAATTTCAAAATGTCGACTTCTAGGTGCACATGTTTGTGTACAAAGCTACTAGTTTTTAAAATCTCAGACTTCTGTTTGCAGTGGATATCCCGCAATGCTCCCACCAGACAAACAACCTCCTCAGTTTATTAATATAGATGTATATCCCGGATTGGTAGTGAAGCGTTGTGTAAAAAAAATCACGATATTCTAATAAACATTACCTAAAACACGATCACAATGTAAAGCTTGGTACAAGCTGTCCCCATTCGACATTAAATGTTTGTTATTCGTATACTAGGAGTATGTTTGACTGTCAAGACTAGACTATAAATAGTGGCCTAACTTGCGAGATACCAGTGAAGTTAAGACTGGATTTTGAATTCAAACAAGTTTTATATCAATATTATTTTACTTTGTTAGTTAACGCGCTAGTTTCGTGTTGAGCTATACTGTCAAGGACTGGGAGATTGAGGTTCGAATCTCGTTCAGATGAACTGTTTTTTTGTTTTCGCCTAAATGGATTTCCACTCTCCCTTCACGCAAATACAGATTCACTTCCTCTAAATTCAACCTTCCCAATTTCTAACCCATTAGGGTAATTAGTACTTAAGCATATAACCAGAACGGGCAGTAAGACGTGGTGCTAAATAAATAATTATTTTACTTTCAGGTGGATGTGTTCCGACAACTGAAGACTAAAGAAGGTGATCAAATGGTTCAGAATTTCCGTCCAGTTCAACCTCTAAACGACCGAGAAATCTATTACGCCACTTCAGATCTTAATGTCGACACACTGTACCATTTTAGGGAAGGGTATAGTAGGGTTATATAGAATTTTAAAGTTTAGAGGTGAGGCTATTAATTAATATATTTGTTGTAATATGTTAAATGATGTTGGATCTGTGATTAAAATACAAATTCCGTTTTATCTTTAAGCAAAATAAATGGTACGCCGTACAGCACAGGCTTTCTCACTTCTTTAATTATTTACCCAAAAATGGAGCAATTTGCTTATAACCCGGAAACTGGGAGGTAACCTTCGTTTACTCTGTAAGGTATCAAAATTGCTTTTCATGGTTCTACTATGGTATAGCTTATAATACCGGGTCCTAGTTGTAATCCGTCAAGGTTAGACTGTTACCTTCCAGAGTAAACGGAGTGTACCTTCTATGTCCCCACGCAGGAAAAGACTATTTACAAAATATGAAAAGAGAAAAGAAAATCCTAAGCCAATCATTGCAGTCAGTAAATATAAAAAGATTAAAATTTGAAACAAAACAGTACATAGCCCTCCCCTGTGTATAGAAACAAACAGATCACAGCAGAAATAGATGGAATCCATATATATGGGTTTTGTTTATACAAATCACTGCCAACATTGAACCTAATTATGAGGTACCTAGGTGTTTCACCCTCCAATCCTCGTATATATACATATATTACATACATACATACATACATACATACATACATACATACATACATACATACATACATACATACATACATACATAACTAGTCACGCCGTTCCCCTACGGGGTAGGCAATTTCTCTTTTTCCCATTTAGCCATTTTTCACATTTAGCCACGTCTTAAAATGGCCTAGCACTTCCTTTTGATCCACACGCTCTACCTTCATTTATTTTCTTCGTCACTCGATCCACACTCATCCTCTCAACATGTATATAATATATATTTATATACTTAATTTAAACGTCAAATTAGTGTAGTCTTGTTTCCCAATGACGGTGAAGTCGAGATTAAAATTGTTGCTGGGTGCACTGAGGGGTATTCTAAATGGATTGCCACTCTTCCTCCACTCAAATGTAGGTATATTTCATCTAAATTATTCATTTATCGTTCCCAATATACGAGATATTAATTCAATGTGTATGGCCATGACGTGTAATAAGTCGTNAAAAAAAAAAAAAACATTGACAAAAAATAAGACACAAAAAAAGCGTCGTTAATTTTATAAGATCAATTTTTAATATCAGATGACTATACTTTATTGTTTAAACTTCTAATGTTCTATAGCTATTTGTTTTCGACTATAAAATTAATTACCGACTATTAACCACCACTGGCTGGCTTACTGTAACAAGACATTCACCTATCTACACGTGCACTTTATTATCTGTTGTGTGAAGGATCAAGGTATCACACTAATTTATTGAATTTAAGTGAGTTTAATTATCACGGAAGATCCAGTGTGGGGTAGAGTTAATAGCTCGCCAGTCAGTATCGATTGTACAGCTAGATGCGCGCGCAGATTTGGACATCTCATGTGCTCAACTGGCCCAACCCAGGGATGAAACTTGCGTAAACAAAATTTCCTCAGAGAATGGAACAAACTTTTATTGTTGGTGTTAGATCTCCACTTTAATCAAACTGTCCGACATTGTTGGTAGCACGTCCATATCCAAATAGGTGTTCTGGTTTTGATCCCCGAAAAATCATAGTTGGGGAAAATGAAACTTCCTCCTTTAAATTGATGAATTAATGATCTGGGGCTTACCTGCTGTTTTTGTTCTGGAATTTAGTTAGTTTGTAAGTCGTATGTTGAATAGGTAAGTTCATAAAGTGCACGTAAAATACCCCTAGTTTAAAAAAACCTTAATTTCTTGGAATGTTTATATATTCGTAAAATATTAAAATCTTGTATTGTAGTGAATGATCGAATTACAATATTATTTGAGATACAATTATAAGATAGCTTGATATTAAAGAAATATAAAGCTGAATCTTCAAGTTGACTTTAACATAAAACTCATTCAACAACTTTATGCTCCTGTGAGTATGTAATCAAAGGCATCTATCGCGACTAGTTGTTCTAGTTTGCCAGTGATGGTGAGGTCATTGTTCGAATCCCGCCCAAATGTGCTGAGGTGTTTTTTTTAACTAGATGATGGTATATACTCGAATAACTTTAACAGATCTAGAAGATTATATGGCCGCATGGTCTAAGGCACTACTTTCACAGTGAATTAAACTACCAAGGACAGGGAGATCGGGATTCGAATCTCAGTCGGTTGTATTGAGGGTGGTTTTCCCTAAATGGTTTCTCACTCTCTCGATTTACACGCAACTGCAGATACATTTCCTATAAATATAACTTTCCTCATTCCTAACACCATTTGCGTAGTTAGTAAATAAGCGTAGAACTCAAACCGGCTGTAAGACGCGTTGTAAACTAAAAAAAAAAAAACTTGAACAGGTACTAAAACATGTTTCATGAGAAATAAATAATTAACATCTATGCATGGTGTGCTACGCCAAAAGTTCAAATCTATATTCGAAAGTAATCAAATTTTGATCCATAAAATGGTTCAAGACTGTTTTAGTGCCCGAACTTGCTCTGTTTTTTCTCAATAAGATGAACTTGATCTATCTATCCACTGGAACAGTTGTTCTCACTATGTGGAGGTCAACATGTTTTGCAAAAGGTTGTGACTGATGACCATAAGAAGGATTTACCTTTGACATAATTTTTATGTTATTATGTGAAAAAAGCTGTTCATATCTTAGTTTAAAAATTATAGAGCCAAGTTTTGTTAACTTAATAAAAATTAAACTCGGGATTTAAATGAAAAGTAAAATGTGCCTCTAATTTACTAATATTTTATTTCATGGGGCCTCGCTATCCATTCGGGCTTTACGCATTTATTGCTTTATTGGATTAGGCTGATAAAGATATAATTTAAAGTAAATGTGCCCGTATTTGCATAGAGAGATAGTGGCAAATAGTTAGCGAATAAATATCCTCAGTACACCCAAAAAGTAGATTCTTTGAATAGTAATTACTAAGTTTTTATTCAATTTTTCATTTTCTCTAATTAACATGCTCAAATTTATTTGCCAAATACAAAAAAAAAAGCGTAAAAATATAAGCATGGTGGTAAATAAATTATTTTCTTCTTTTGATGGGCATTTCCTTAGGGCATAATATATTTTGATTTTGCTATACTGTTTGTAGCAGGCATTAATAAAATGTTCATATCTAACTGAGGAGACTAAACACCAACCATATTAATAAATAATCATTAAAGTTTAGAGTTCAAATTTTAATGCTATAAGCCCGTAAACGGTCTCCTAAATGACACTAGCAATTATTTTTATTACAATTCTCTAAGGTAGAAAGTGAGGAACAAAATAATACTCTAATGGTCAAAATAATTTCTCGCAAAATAACAAAATGCTCTGCATTATTTTATTATGTTGCTATATTTTCTTCAAATTTGTTACTGGATTTCGTGTAATCCTATACAGATAATCTAAGACTATGGTCACAATCATATATAAAAAGATAATATGTTAACAAGCTCAAAACATAACAAAATATTTTCTAAAAGGATTATAAATTGGATCAAATTTTACTTATGTATTGAGAGTAAGGTCGAAAATAATACTGTTTGGGTGGCTTTCCATTAACAACTGTATTATTTTTTTTCTTTAAATCGCTATGACGTGATTTGAGGCAATATATCGGTGCAGTAATTGTTTGTGTTTGATATAAACTTGGTTTTTGGGGTGTACGTTAGTAAAGCTCTCTGAGCCAAGCGTCAGTTCGATTCAGTGGCGTCCCGACGCCCAAAAGACATACAAGGCCTTAGAGCACTAGTGGGTATTCAGTTTGTGTTCTTTAATCTGGTTCTGTGTTCAAGGTAGGGAAAATGTTTTATTAATGATCCAGTCACAGTGTCATCAGATCAAGCAGACTCGTTTTATTATTTGCGCAGATGCTAGACAGATAATTTTAGAACTTAAAACTATTGTTTTTATTTTAATAGGGGCTATTAAGCAGTCTTTACAAATCTTTACAAATGTACTGTAGTAAAACACAGTAATAAATATAAACACACATATTTTATTTGTTAATCTTCTTTATAATTTCAAATGCTACAGCAAATTTAGTCAAACGGATAAAGACGAAGTGGATTTTCGTTTGTTTATTCAAGATATATAGCATAGTTAAATATTTTTACTTTGTCACTATCTTACAGTTAGAGGAAATACTGTGATTGTCAAAAAAATCGAAATTGAGATTTTGATAAATCTTGACGTTTCATGATCCCCCGAATCAGAAAAAGTGTTTTTTGAATTTCCATCTGTCTATACCTCCAACTAGCGTCTAAACTATTTTACCAATTGGGCTAAAACTTGGTATCTAGGGTTTTAATAGGGTTGCCCAGAGAGCTTTTTGGAATTGAATATCCAACCCTAAAATTAAGGGTAGTTTACTGTAGGGCAAAAAGAGAAAAAGTAGATTTTCTCAAAATCGGGTTTAACAATTTGATTAAATTAAATTTAAAAACATTTATAAATATTCTAAAAAAAAGGCTACTCTCAATATTTTGGTAAAATGACTTTAAGGGCACCTGTCTTATGCGTATTTAAAAAAAATAATATATCTGAAACTATTTGAGATATGGAATTACTTATCGTTGCAAATATGTAGATCTATTTATAATACAAATATTTTATTCGTAACATATTTTTATAAAACCAATAACTTTCAAGCTATAAACAAATATATATATACACTTTTCGAACTTTTTTTGACCGTAAAAAAAATCTAACCTGAAATGTTGATGGATGTCGACGTCTCATGACCCCCTGAACCCTAAAAAATGGTATTTGCAATGCCATCTGTCTGTGTGTCTCTTAAATCCCAAAATTAAGAGTAGTTTAATAAAAAGTAAAAAGAGAAAAAATCGATTTTCTCAAAATCGACTCTAAAGATTTTATTTAAAATTCGTGTCTAGGCGTTGATTAAAATTATAAATAAACTGGCTATTTTCATTTTCCCATCAAAATGAATTTAGGGTACTTTACAGAAGCGGAAATTTCTGTATCTCCCCAACTATTTGAGATACTAAATAACTTATTATTGCAAAATTGTAGTACTATTAAAAATAAAAAACTTTTATATGAAATAAATTTTTACAAAACCAAAAGTTTCTGAGATATTGGCAAATATATTAATACAATTTTGTGAGCTTTAGTTGTAAAGAGATACTACTTAAGTTTTAACACAATAATTCTCAAATGCCATAGAGTAAGAAATGAGTAAGTCTCTCAAAAAGTGTATGTTCTCTTTCTTTCAACCTCCTAGGAGAAATATTTGTACAACAATGATTTATCTCTATTATTTTAGAATCAATAGTCAATATTTACTTATTTTATTGGTCAAAATTTTTAAATGAGGAATTTAATAGCAATGCAATAACCATAAGATGTGCAAACCCTAATAAAATTTGACAGGTCGAGACGTGGAATAATCTTGAGAGCTTAGGGTCCTAGGCTACCCGTTGAACGTAAACGCTATATGGGTTGCGTCTCTTAATGTATCAGGCGGCTAGTCCCAGCCACAGAGCGAAATATACTAGAAGATGAAAAGAGAAAAATTCAATTTTTTCAAAATCGACTATAACGATTCTATCTCTCTCGTTTTAGACTCAATAATCAATAATTACCTATTAATTGGTCAAAATTTATAAAAGAGAAATTTAATAGCAATGCAATAACCAAAAGATGTACATCCCCAAGTAAAATGACGAAAATTTTAACCTGAAGTCAAAATTTTAATAGGAAATGTTGGCTCCCGGGGACCCAATATCGATATTTTTTATTAGCCCAAGTGAAGACGTTAATTTAAAAAAAAATTATGAAATTTAAAATCATGAATAAAAAATGTTCTATGTATGTCTAGCACAATTTGTTCTCGGGTTTGCTAGTGTATATTATATTAAGAATTTTGAGTAAATATTTCAATTTCTAAACAATAGAGTGAGATAGTTTGTGCGGAGTTCCGTACCATTTATTTAAATTAATGAATTAGTGCAACTATTTTTAGGTAAAGTAGGCGATGTTTATAGATGAAAATAAATAGATTATTTTTGTGACAAAATTAATGAAAATCCAAATTAAAATTAAATAACGAACCTCTAAAAATAGAATTACAATTCTTATCTGCACTAGATATCTAAAAGATATCTACCTTAGTGCAGTTAAAAAATATCCCATTAAAATAAATACAATACAATGTCCTTTTTTTAATGTCATTCACAACTAATACGATTTTTAGCTAACGTTATGGTATTTAAAAAAATAACCGATTACCTATAAATTTCACTCACAAGTAATATGTATTTTTAATGAACGATATCATATTTTGAAAAAGTTATTTTTTGACAACAGCTACGCAAACAGATTAAATATATTTACTAGTGCCATTTAGATTGCTTATGCATTTATTTAATTTTTATAAAAAAATATTTTGGATTTTCAATCTAAAGAGAGTACAATTTTCTAACAAATTAATTGCTCGTATGTTCTATTTAACGTGTGTGGATTTTATATCTTTTTTAATGTATAAGAATGACAAAAATGAATAGTGGTATTTGAAAATATGACTATATATAATACAATAATCCAATCACAGTTCATGAATTTATGGTTTTATACTACGTCTCTAGATACTCTTAAGGAACCAATCAATACCTCGCAACTATTGATTTATTTTATCACAGTATCTTGAAGCGCTTCTATTTACAATGTTTAAATTGGCTCTGCATAGCAACAGGAATAGGGGTGTGGATAATAAGCCTAGTTATTATCCGATAGTCCAGGATTTAAATTCTGAGGGATATTGGGGTATAGTTTTTGTTAAATTTGTACTATCTGGGATATTTATAAGTGGAATTTAGTGCACTTTCTAGAAAATTTACCTACCTATCTTAACAATTTTTAGGTTGTATATTTAAGTAATTGATAGAAAGTATGTTCCCTATTAGCTACCGCTAAAATATAAATAAAGTGTTTCACCCAAATCTACAGCGTATGATGAAATACCAATAATATATTGACAATATTACATAGTTTTGAATTTAATAAATACAGTACTACTTTCAAATAATATATTTGTGAATTTTCTTACTTTTCCCATCTTAAAAAAAAGAAGCTTTTAACTGAAACCCGAACCAGTGGTAGCATTAACAAGGGTGTCACCCTCATCTTATCTGGTTTTATGATGTTGGAGAGGTGGGGTTCATATCCCAACCAGGTGTAATATGAGGTTTTTCCTAAAATATATATTTCACTCTCCCTCAACGCAAATTCAGATATATTTCCCTATTCCAAATTAATATCTAAATTATGAATGTAGATTGTGAATGGTAAGATATTTAAATAGTGTGATAAAACCCAATACATAATTAAGCGTGGCTGTTTAAATATCGTTTTTATATGTGATCTTAAATATTTTATATTTTATAAAGTGATTGGCTGATCAAATTGTAATTTTAAGATAATTTAAATCAAGTCATTATGTGAAGTACAAAAATCAACCATTTACAATTAGTAGAGTTTTAAATAACTATGGATCTAATTCCTTTAGTTAAAACGTTTATCAAAGGTAATATATGTAAATACTCTTTGAAATTAAAATACAGCCAGAATCATTTATATAAAGTCAAAAATTGGATTTCTATCAAATGTTCTGATACGCCAACACCCTTAACACTTCCTGCTTGGACTGTAATATATAAAGCGTTCCGATTAATATCTTCGTTTCTAGCAAATAAAAGTGTAACAAATTAAGAAGGCAAATTAATTTTTGGTGGCTCTAGTCTCTAACTCTTGCCAATTTCAAGTTTACTGTAATAGAAATATTATGAGTACTATAAAGACAGAAATATTTACTAATTAGTGTTTACCTTTTGAGTCAGAGTAAATGACGTTTAGTAGAACCATTTGGAGAAGGTATTTAAAAATTTAAGTGAAGTAGTCAACATTTACAAAGGCTTATACTTTTCTTATAAGTGTCAAAATTGTTAGCACCTGCTCAAAATGGCAGCTAAAGAAAATATTGTTTGGCGCATGGATAAGTGAACGTAGATAGTAGTTTTTTAATTGTCAGGTTATTTCTATAGCAATAAGAATGTAAATTAGCGTTACCTCTGAACGTCTTAGGAGCTCATCGCACGGCCGATTAATCGGGAGATTAGGTACAAGGTTTCACTCAAACAAAAAAAATATCAAAGTAATGTTTTACCTATCATTAACTTAATAACAGTAAAACCAGAATCAGTAAAGTAGTTTTCTAATTTTGCATACATATCTAATCACGCCGTTCCCTTATGGGGTAGGCAAAAAACTATGAATATAGCTCAAAAAACAACTCCGTGATTAATCCATCCTTAATAACTTTCTGCACACTTCCTTATCTCCTTGCATACTCCCTTCGCTTCAACAACATCCATACACCGAGTCATGCATGCTCTTTTATTCTTGAAACTCTCTTTTTCACAAATTCGTCTGTACAACATTTAGCCACGTATCACATGGCTTACCCGTTCCTTTTAGATTTTAAGGTATTTTTTCAAATATGGTAAAGGGATTTTATTAGTATTAATTCTACTGTTTTATAAAGAAAACTCCCAAGTTACCCTCCTCCTCAACCCACCACGATAGGATGGTTAGTTTGAACTATACCACATACCCAAGTAATCCGTGAGGTGAGACGGACACCTCGCTTCAGGTGGGGGTGAAAAAGACGCGTGAAAAGCAGTTTATTTTTATAGCAAAACATTCTTGGCAAAAATAAATAAATTATTATTATTATTTAGCATCGCGTCTTACTACCCGTTCGGGTTATACGCTTAAGTACTAATTACGCTAATGGATTAGGAATTGGGAAGGTTGAATAGAGGAAGTGAACCCGCATTTGCGTGGAGGGAGAGTGGAAAACCATTTAGGAAAAACCACCCTCAGTTCACCCGACCGAAATTCGAACCTCGATCTCCCCGTCCTTGGCAGTCGGGCTCAACACGACTAGCGCGTTAGCCAACTACGCCACCGAGGCGGGTAAAATAAATAAAATACTTTCACAGTAGAAACAGAGCTTAATTTTTATTTTCACATGATGATACCACGATCATAATGGCATTTGGCGAGAAACTTTTTAAATGAATATAAAAATTCATAATTAAATTTTAGAACACCCTTGACAGATAATCAAAAATTGTTGAGACCACCACGTGAAGAAAATTCAACTCTTGTTTCTACTGGGGAATTGTTCGATTTATTTTGACAAAAAAAATTTTGCTCTAAGAATTGCAAAAACATTTACATTTTCTCACGTTCCCTACACCCCCACCTTAGGTAGTCTTAAACCAGACGTTACATCATGGTGCTGTTTTCTGTATTCCACTGTTAAAAAAAACCACTTGAATTGTGCCCATTAAAGATATTTTAACATATTTTAAAAAATACAACAAAATTGAAAAATAACTATTATAAAATGAAAACATTATTAAACTTATATAAATGTTGCTGTTGTCAAATTAATAGTTATGTAAAAATAACCGGACTAGATGCGATTTCTGGTTCAAACGTAATCATGTATGTAGTTTCCCGGTTAATAGGTTGTTAGTTGGGTTCTTAACCACTTTAAAAAGGGATTTTTGTTTTGATTCAGGTTGACAATTTCTTGGGGTACTAAGTGTAATCAAGAGTTGCTGGTTGTTAAGAGCCTATATATATTCAATGTCTAAAAATTAACAACTACAGTGGTGGTTAAGGGGGGTGGAATATAACCTCAAAATATACCTTTGTAAAAGTTTGTTTTTCCTTTATTAAAAACGCTATAAATGGAAGCGTTTCAAATATATAGTTAATGTTGAAGCTGCGTAACGATGTTATTTTTTAAAATTTATTTATAGTACTTATCTCACCACAGCCCAAACAATATAGTTTTTAAAATATATATAAATTGGAACAGAATGATTTACAGTCAATGAAAGGTAGGAAACGACACATTAGAGCCGATCGATTTTCCTTTGTGTATCCGTATATGCGAGTGACATTTCAATTCGAGTGTGGTAGTGATGACACGTGGACCGTAATAACTGCACTTCAGTGACTTGTCAAAAGAGAAAAAAAAAACCCACCATATTCATCGAGTGAGTGACAGCAGATCTTCCAAAACATATCACTGACCAATCCCAGAGGAGGAGCATAAATCATGCTGTCGGAAGAGGAACGAGATGAGTGAGTATTGAAGGCTCTTGAGTTTATACCTATGTGATTATTGGTTTGATTTTGTTCTAATTTTGGGTGAACCCATTGGTGTAATTTTTCATCAATTTTTACTTTCTCGTACCTCTCGGTTAGAGAAAGTATTTTGATAATAATAATAATAATAATAATAATAATAATAATAATAATAATAATAATAATAAATTGCGCTCGAGATTTTGATGGATGTCAATGTTTGATGACTCTCTGAACCCTAAAATAAAAACGTAAGCATCTATAAATCTTTATTATATTTCCATTTTTGTTCTTTGTTCTGTATATGTAAAACCATTGTTCCTTATACATAACCTTAAGTCTAAAATGTGTAGACGTTTACTTAGCAATAATCTCATATAATAAACTCTAGCCACGCGATAAATATATTTTTATAACATACATTAAGTTTAAGTGTAAGCTATATGTGTTTTGTTTAGGCTGTATTTATATTTATAGCCAATAACAAATAGTGCGTGGCTTCAGTGCACAATCTTCTAAATAACGAGTTTTTCTTTCATGAGCGTTGTCACGCAGAGGTCTGAAATTTAAAAATTAATAGCCCCAATACACAAACATGTGCACCTCAAAGCAGGAATTTTAAATTTTCGATTTGATTTATTTAAGTAATTGAGAGCAGAAAAAATCTGATATATTAACACCGTGATATAGATATACTAATAGATTTTATACAGTTGTAGAATTCGAGCTATAATAGACCTTGTGAACGAACATGTGAACCTAGAAGATGGAATTTTAAAATTTTGACTATTAAATACTTGATTATATCTGTGTTTTGATATTGTGTAGGCTTATTAGTCGGCCTACCTTCGCGTTTTTTATTACAATTCAAGCCAATAAGGGATTAATATTTGAACATAATTTAAGTTTTAGTTACTATTCCCTATTGTTAATTTTATAAACTAAAAATAACAAAGCTACTTTAGTTTTCTCGTGTGAAGAACGGGTACACCAGCTAGTTCATGATAAAAATAGAACGGTTTGTAATAAAATGTAGTGATATAAGTCTTTCTCAAGTCGATTGGTTTTTGTTTGGAAAAGTTATTCTAATCTAGTTGCTCTAGAGTAGATAAGGATTTTAAAATACTTCTTTCAAGGGTTTATTGGAAAAACAATATATAACTGTATATCATGAAATATAAAATTAACCTATTTTTTTATTTGAGGTATTTATCGTGCACATTCTGAAGCAACCATATCACTACACGAATTATAAACAAACTTTAATCTAGAACGGACACAACATCTATCCCCCAGCAGTTACTGCATCACTATGGAAGGGAAAACCCACAATTCACTATCATACAGTTTTCAGCCATGCCAGGAATCGATATTAGAACCCTTAACTCAGTAGACAGACACGCTACTGACTGAACTAGGCTGTCGGATCCCCTGAATCGGGTGGTGCATGTAAGCCTACTATTAAATACAATTTTATAAGCTCCTTAGTTTTGATTTTATTACTGTCATGAATATCATGATAGACCTACTTCTCACAAACAGAATAAAAATGTTATATTTCCCCTTTGTTTTTAATCATATTTACAAGCATAGTAATAGTCACTCTTGTTTCATGTGCATTCCTGTACATGGGAACACTATTCCACACACGATACCTCCTTCAAAGTCGTGCAACCCTGTTACATACCGTGTTTAACATTTGGGTCACCAACCCTACGATCAATGTCGTACCCTTCGGCTGTATACAGCTTGCAACCTTACACAAGGAGCTTCAAAATGAAAGATAAACCACTTGACCCAGACCTTCTATGCTAAAATTTCCTTAACGTATTGTGTTTAGTTCATAGTCTTCTTAGAGTTCAAATACGTTATCACAAATAAAATATTTACGTAAAATGATTATTTTTGTAGGGTTTTTTAAAATGAAAAAAAAAGGTAGTAAATATTCATATATTGGTAGGAGTGAGTTGCGTGCGCGTATTTACTATAGAATAATGTTAGAGGGGGGTGGGAGGGGAGGGCATAGCTTTTACCCATATACTTTGGCCAAATAGAAAATTTTAGAGGCACTTTTAATGTGAATAGAATTATATATGATAAAGCTAATTTCAAGCAGGCTATCTCTTAACCTCTTGCTTGGAAGATAATCTAAAACCTAAATAGCCCCCTTTGCAATACACATGCCCGTTGTACAGTTATGTTGAAAAGGTAGTATATAAACTAAGGCATTTTCTTATAGAAAACTAATAAGACTATAAATCCAAAATATAAAATCCAGATACCTTAGCTCAGTTGGTAACATATCTGTCTATTTATCTAAGGGTGTCGGGTTTGATTCCCGGTATGGCCAAAAAATTTATCATTAGTGAAATGTGGGTTTACTATTTCACAGTGGTGATTAATGGCTGGGGACTGGATGTTGTGTCTATCCTATTCTTAAGTTAGATTATAAGCCATGTGAAGCTACGACAGCCCTAGGAAGCTGGTAGTGGAAAATATATAGCTTGAATAAAGAAATGACCCAGGCAACAGGCTGGAAACAGTAATGGATATAAAAAAATCTAAAAGATAAACTTGCACATAGCATGTATCGTATGTGCTAAGGTTAATCCACATGTTAGGAATATATTATTATTGTTATCGTTACAGATTTCTGTAATAAAAGTTGGTTTCTCTTAAAAATTTAAAAGAATATCCGCAATTGGCTAAGAGTATTTTTTTAATCTTTATAATTTAGTGGTTTAATAATTTTGAGAAAATTAAAGTTACGACAAGAGCATTCAAAGAAAGATGCGCAAAAAGATGCTAACTCTTAAGGTGGGGTGCTAGTGAGCGCGCATTTAGTGCATTAATTTTGCGGTTATTATAGCATAAACATTTTTTGACCAAAATAAATCAAATATTTCTTCTATAGAAACATATAGTTTAGTTCTCTGCACATGCTAATCTCAACAGATCTTGAATATCTGTTATGAACATGGCGGCATTTGGTGACAAACTTTTTAAATAAAGAGAAAAAGTTGTCATTAAATTTCAGGACACCTTTAACAGATATTCAAGAACTGTTGAGATTAGCATGTGCAGAAAACTAAACTATATGTTTCTATAGAAGAAATATTTGATTTATTTTGGCCAAAAAATGTTTATGCTATAAAAACTTCAAAAATACTGCCCTAAACTCACGTTCACTAGTACCCAACCTTAAAAATACTCCACAAGTTGGCAGTGAAAATAGCAACGAAGAAGGGATTGTTGCGTCCAACTACCACACTACAACGCTTCTTTTTACTTTATTTTTAAAAAGGTATAGAAAGCATGATTATTACGACAATGTTTGCAATGATGTGAATAATATATACATAAATATCACACAGATATGTCTAAAGTAGATTAAAAGCAAACCATTATCAAGATAACTACAAATACATATATCAGGGTTGACCAACTTGTTATCCACAGTTAGTATTAAATTAACAGACGTATTTTATCATTCTTTGGTGTCTGGTTGAGAGCCATTGCCTGATTTTTAAATTGAAAAAAATATACAAATATAGAGTTCCATCTGTTCTAGCACCAAAGATCGCTATTAAAGACAAACTACACAGATTTTAGGGAAATTACCAACATTCTCCTGAACAAAGATTGAGAAACTACCAACGTGATTGATTTTAAATGAAAAATAATGTTCCAGCTAATAATTTATCCACGACCTTTCAACTCTATGCATTATTACTACGCACGGTATTAGTGTTCATCACTTTTTTTTAGCACCGCGTCTTACTACCCATTCGGAATATACGCTGATGTACTAATCACGCTAATAGATTTAGGGATTAGGAAGGTTATATTTATATGAATTGTGCCTGCATTTACGCGAAAAACAATTTTGGAAATACCACCCTAAGTACACCCAACCAAGATTAAAACCTCGATCTTTCCGTTGGTGGGAGTCTAGTCTACTGCGAGAGTAGCGCGTTAGACCATGCGGCCACCGAACCAGGTACATATGTTAATAATAATTAAATAAACAGTTTAAGATTTCAATGCTACAAACAAGATTGTCTTGAGTCCTATAAAACTTTTACTGAACGGCAAATGTAGTGGAATCAGGTAACAAAGAATTATTCAAGCATTTAAAGTGGGAGTGTAGGAAGCGCGTGAAAATTTTAGCGTTTTTGCAGTTTTTATATTAAAACATATTTAGAAAAAAATAAACACATTTATTTCTATTTGAGATGGTCAATCCAAGTAACGTATTTACTAATTATCTGTATTTATTAGAAATGTTTGATTGATTGCTTTAAAATGTCTAGCCCATACGAGATTTCTGAGACAGTCGACCAAAGCTCTTTACCAATTTATCACCAGATTATCTTCAAACTTGTTGAGCTTGAGTTTTATTTAGCACCGCGTCTTAATAACCGTCCAGGCTATACGTTTATGTATTAATTACGCTAATGGCTTTAGAGACTAGGAAGGTTATATTTATAGGGAGTGTACCAGCATTTGCTTGGAGGAATAGTTGAAAACCATTTTAGAAAACCACACTCAGTGCACACCCGACCAAGATTCGAACCTCGATATCCCTGTCATCGGCAGTCTAGTCTTCTTCGAGAGTAGCGCGTTAGACCACGTGGACATCGAGCAGTTCTTGACTGATTGAAGTATGGGGTGTTAGTATATTATATATAATATGCATTATTTAAATTAACAGAGCAGCTTTTAAAAAAGTAAACTGTGATTTATTATTACTATATATGATATTTTTATAGTTATTACCTTTCAAATAATACGTTTAAGTGATTTTAACTGCCCTAAAATTGGATCATTGAATATAATTATGCTCAAAATATATGATTACTTAAAATTAGAATCCACTCAACTTTTTGCATCGACTAATATAATAGGATTACAACAATTTAACGAGACTGATAATAATAATAATAATAATAATAATAATAATAATAATAATAATAGTAATAATAATCAATCAATCAATCAATCAATGTTTATTTAGGATTTAAAAGAAAATTACATAATTGATTTTTTGATACAATCCCGAAGTACCTAAAGGTACATCTTCAGGTCTTGCAGTTAAATAATACAAAAAAACATAAAAATTATAATAGTAAAAATATTTAAAAAAACAAAAAGTTTTACACATATCATAACATTTCCTCTCAAAAATATTTACATAGTTGTTTAAAGCATGCATTGAAGTATCCAGTCTTTAATTTTATTTTCCGCTATATTTATATGAGGGATTTCTCAGAGTGTTGGTGGTAGCAAATTATACAATTTGGGGATGGTACATCTCAGTTCCTGTATAATAATAATAATAATAGTAATAATAATAATAATAATAAAACTAATCTCTTAGACCTTGTTTTTGCTGAGCTCCCCCAGCCTTTGATAACATCATCATCATCATCATCATCATCATCATCATCATCATCATCAACTGTTCCCAGCCTGTGGCCGGGTTGACTTAGTGAACTGTTCTATCTTCCGCTATCCTTCCACCACTGTTCCTCCTTTAATTGCTTCCATTAGGCTATGGTCACATTAGCACCGTATTTGGCCGAAATATTGTTCTGGCGTACTCGGATGACTCCTCCGATATTTTCAATCTCATGGTCCTCCATTAACTTGGTCATAGAACAACCGTTAAGTTCGGCCAAATACGTCCGACATCGGACAGATTCAAATAGATTAATTTTTTTCGGCCGAACTGTTCGATTTTCCAGAGATCGTCTGTACTCTATCTTTAGAAAGGCATGGTAAAATAATAGACTATGAAACGTTAATAACTTTAGTATTTTAAAGAAAAAGTTTGTGGGATTTAAGAAGCAATCTATATCATAATAAAGATAATTCTAGGATTCTATGGCGTGAGGTTGTGACAGAAATAGAAATTACAAGTAAGTATTTTTTATTATAAATTAACTTGTTTAGCAAAAATAAGCAACTAATATGGTTGGTAAGAATATTATAATTATTATAACATGATAGGACATTCGAATTAAACGATAATCACCAAAGAAGTTTTCAAATAGGGATATACCTATTTAATCAAAAATTCAACAAATGTTTTTAACTATATACCTATTTCCCTCCTAAATACTTACTTTAAAGTATTTGAGAAAATAATACATGAACATACTTTTCACCATCTAAAAATGAGCTCTCGGACAACTAACATGACTTTGTAAAAAATATATCTACTGTCAGGAATTTAGTGGAGTCTCTAAGGTATGTTGCCCTTCAATTATCTAATCAGGGTTATGCTGATGCAATTACTTTTGACCAGAGTAGGATTTTTTACTTATGTCAGCATTGTATTATTCTTTAAAAACTTTGTAATTTTGACCTATCTCGCTCAAATGTAAATTAGTCTAATATCTATTTGCGCAATAGATTATTTGCTATTAAAAGAGATTCGCACGCCTCAAACATTTTTTTATCCCCTTATGTTATACCCCGGGGTTCCAATTTAGGTACACTTCTCTTTAATGTGTTTATATATAACTGGTAAATACTTAAATTCATCTAGCTATTTAATCTTTGTGGATGATGTCAAGCTATTTAAAAATATCAAATAATATGCAGTCTCTATATATTTGCAAAATGATATGAATATTATTTTGCGACCGTATATCAAAAATGAAAACTAAAAACTAAATACATATCTTTTACTAGGAAAACTAGTCCTATATTTCTTGCTTATAAATTGACATATGGCAGCATAGTTCGCTTCCTTTATATTAATGATCTAAGTGATCTGGACCATAAAATTCTACTTTCACTATCATGTTGACCATATAATATCTCACTCATTGAAATTACTTGGATTTATTACATTTATTACCTCTTCATTTAAAAACGTAGACTCTATATTAAGCCTTTATTATGCCTGAATTAGATCTAAACTTGAATATTCTTGTGTTGCTAGGAATTCCATCACCTAAACATATACTCTAAGGTTGGAAAACGTTCAACGTAAATCTATATTTGCCTGCTATGATAAATTCTTTCTTACCCGGGCTGATTATGATTATGACAGAATTCAAAACCTTTAAGTCTCCAAACTTCCTCTAGTGCAGAATATATTATGATGTCCTTTATGTTTTGAGTATATATCTTCAATAGTAACACTTATTGTCAACTTTCCCTTGAACATGTTGGTATTCATGTACCTTCTCGAGCCTCTTGACCGTTATATTCGTAACACCAATTTTAAATTTGCCAAATTTGACTTTTACTATAAAAGAAGAGCCAAACTCAGAGATTTTAAATTGTATTTATTTAAATTGTATATTTAGGTCTATACACATATTAGTTACAACTTGAATCTACTTACTTACTCTATGACATTAGGAACTCAAGAGTTAATTGCCACTTTTATAAAAGTACACCACCTATCCTTAACTTGAGCATGTTCTATCCAGTCCACCTCAGTAAACCCTATCTCTTTCAGGTTCATTATAATGTTATCCTCCCATCTGTGTCTATGTCTTCTCAATAGTCTCTCCCCATTGGGTTTTCCACTAAATACCCTGAACACAGTTCTAGAATCTTCCGTCGCCTGCAGGTTCTGCCCACGGTAATCTACGAGACTTAATTATCCTAACACGCCCAAAATATGTATATATATATATAACCACCCAAATGTCTGAGTACATTACAATTATATAATATATACATGCAATTTACTCAGACATTTAGGAATTTATTATTTTTTTGTTTGGATGGAAAATCTAATAAATGAATTAAAGTGCTAGTAAATATTTTTATTTCAAATAAATATGTTTATTCTCATGAAAATATACATTTTAAATATATATATGGGTGTCGATACATATTTGTATTGTATATACACACAAATATACAGAAATTACACAAAAATGTGGTAACTTAGCTCAGTCGGTAGAGTGTCTGTTTACTGAGCTAAGTGTTCTGAGCTCGATTCCTAGCATGGCCATTTTTTTAATCTTTGATGAAATGTGGGTTTAATCTTTCACGAATTAATGTCCGGGAACTGGCTGTTGTGTCTGTCCTAGACTTGAGCTAGATTATAAGGCATATGAAGCTACGACAAGCCTAGCAAGCCGGTAGAGGAAAATATATGGCTTGAATAAAAAAACTGACCCAGACCTCAGGCTGGAAACATTAATAGATGCTAAGAACTTAGAATTTAGAGTAAATTCTCCCCCATTTTTATGAAGAGAAAAGATCAAGAAAAAAAATAGCCTCATTATACCCGATAGGAATTCAAACCCTGACCATCACCGACAAAGGAGATTAGACTAGTTTTATTGGTCCCAACCCTCAGGTGCAACAATGATAGAATTGAATGAAAATTAGTTTTTTTTACAAAGAAATTTGTATATTTGGAGACGTGAAAGGTTTGCACACTCGAAACTCTTTGGTTGCACCACACCCACCTCGTAACCTAGCAACAGCAGCCCTCGCCCAAAAATATACCACCCAAGAGATATCACCCACGTCTCTGGGCCTTTCAATTGGACACGGGGTACTGGGGTCTGCTATTCGTATTCCATTACTGTAAACTAGATCTCATTTCCTAGTTGAAATTAGTTTTAATAATCTTGACAGCCGTATTGATGGACACGTGGGTACAGGCGCTATGGTGGGAGCATAGCAAACGCGAGTTAAGGGCAGTGTTTTTGTAGTTTTTATAGCAAAACATTTGTTTGGTCGAAATAAATCAAATTTTTCTATAGTAGAAACATAGATAATAATAATATTTAGCACCGCGTCTTACTACCCGTTCGGGTTATACGCTTAAGTACTAATTACACTAATGGATTAGGAATTGGGAGGGTTGAATTTAGAGGAAGTAAACCCGCATTTGCGTGGAGGAAGAGTGGAAAACCATTTAGGAAAAACCACCCCCAGTTCACCCGACCAAGATTCGAACCTCGATCTCCCCGTCCTTGGCAGTCTAGTTCAACACGACTAGCGCGTTAGCCAACTACGCCACCAAGGCGGGTTAGAAACATAGAGTTTATTCATTATGACCCCAACAACTGTTCTTGAATAACTGTCATAACCCACTTCGGTAGCCGAATTGCTTAAGGCGCTACTCTCACAGTAGACTAGACTGCCAATGACGGAAAAAACGAGGTTCGATTCTTGGTCGGGTGTACTTAGTAAAATTGTTTCTCCCAAATATTTTTCTACGCTCCCTTTACGCAACTGTAGATACTCTACATTTATACTTTTTTTTTTAGCACCGCGTACTATTACCCGTTCGGATTATACGCTTATGTACTTATTACGCTGATGTTTTTATATATTAGAAGGATTATATTTAGAGTAATTGTACCCGAACTTGCATGGAGAGTAGAAAACCATTCTGGAAAAACCATCCTCAGTACACCTGACAAAGATTCGAACCTCAACATCCCCGTCATCGGCAGTCTAGTCTACTGTGAGAGTGGTGCCTTAGACCATGCGGCCACTGAAGCGTGTACATATATACTAAATTCTATCTTTCTAATTCATACCTTATTAGTGTAAAGATGCGAACAGCCCGAATGAGTAGTCAGCCTCAATCCAAACACAAAATCTAAGACCCATAGGCCTATGTTTAAGTTACCCATCCTAAATTGAAGTCACGTAGGGATCTATTTTTTAAATTTTCTAAAATGTCCTTCTTGAGGCGCTCCAACTATATAAATCTGAAAGAAGATAAATCCTTTAAGCCCAATGAATGTGACGTTTTATAAATTGAACTCACGTAGTGAGGTTCTTTTGAAAGACCTCTAAAAAATCGGGATTACACAGTGACGTTGGAAAGGATGATGAAGCCTATTTTAACAGAGCCAGGGGCTTCGTCTCCCCTTTGTACGTCCGTCTAAAGTGGGGAAGGGGTTCTACGCCAGGAATGTGGTATCGATCCTCTTTGTCTGAGGAATAGTAAAAAATAATATAAAAAAATCGTGAACTGCGTCTTAATAACCTTCCGGGAAGATTGCGTATTTGCACTAATGGAGTAGGAACAAGGAAAACAATATAAGTACACCCTGAAGGGATTCGAACCCAAACCTCCCTGACACTGTTAAACTGATCCCGATATTTAGGGGTCAGTGCACTTGGTTACGAATTTAAAGGCCCTTGGTTCGATTCCCGTATGGCACCTTGGGTATTTTTCTCTTAACCCAACGCTCACTAGGGGTTGGTGAATTAGACTCAAGTTAGGTTTAAAATTCTCACTGGATCACGCCTCCATATTCACAATCATCACATCATCTCATTGCGGGTACGACTTGTAGGCAGCCTCCTATGGTGTACCCTGGGGAAAGTTCTGTACCACAAGAGCGGCAAATAGTCTATATACAAGGTGCCCGAACTGGATATCATGTCCCTCCCGGTCAGTAGTACCATACAAAACAAGACTGATGCCTTTACCCATGTAAAATAAATCTCTTATAACTATTCTTATGATACGTCTTTAATAATCTTAAAAATCTTTAATAATAAACGCGCCGTTAAACGTGACAAATAAAATGCGTGTAAAGCTATCATATTTCACTATATTATATTTAAATTAGTACCTTTTTGTTTGCGATACGTTTAAGGATAGGGTAATGCATTTTTTAGTTTAAGAAAATAGCTAAAAGGAAGCAAATAAAAAGTAATCGTACCATCATTCATTCAGAAAAAAAATATTAAAACATGTGGTGGGGATTAAAAATCCAACATTACAAGGTTTGAACTCCAACCTACCAAGATTCAAACACGCTGGGGCTGTTAATACGCTCTTGCACAATTGCGTTTGATAACGTCACAAGTGTCAACTGCGAGAGTTTTGTTGACAAAAGAATTATTAAAAATACAGTTTTTTTTGTACCAATTTTTTGTTGTTGTGGCTTTTTTTTTACAGAAGGGATCGACAAAAGCCGTCTATTCATTATCTAACGAGATGAAAAGTTATTAAACATTCTCATAAACAACGAGTCACAAAGGATACCAAGAATTATTCTGTAACGTTTCACTGCCTTTTAGTAAAGATAAAATATTAATTAAAAAAAAGATGGGAAAGTGAAATCGTTGCTGTCCTTTAAATTGAACATCAAAATATATCATCTGGCATCTTAGCACAGCCTATATCATGACTGTATACCAAGATATGGGTCTTAGTTTCGATTACCAGCATGGCCTAAAATATAAAAATTGCTAAATTGGGGCAGCGCCTTACTCAGTGATCGTGGTTCTGGCTGTTGTGCCTGTTGTATAGTTAAATTACTCTGCAAATCTTGTACTGACATACCCGGTTGGTTTTGTAGATGAATGTTAAATATATCCCTAATGAAAGAAGATCAAATGACAGTATAAACAATACCCAAAATTAAAAAACGTATATATTTAATTAAGATCATGGCAGTTTGAGACTTTATTTTATTTGTAATGCGTACTCCATAGGAGGCCACGTGATCTAAGATGCTATACTTGTTTTGGACAATAGTACCGTAAACGGGAAGGAAGTTGTTCGAATCTATATCGGGTCCACTGAAAATGGTTATCCAAAGTAGATCTATCACATGTTTTCAAGTTCTCTCTCCACTTTAATTCAGGTGCACTTTCTCTGAAATAACTTCACTATCCCCACCCCTTATAGTAAACTGATAGTAGCCCGTGTATAAAATGATGGTAGTAAAATTTCTATCGAGAGTGAATAGAAAGTATATTTTTAATTTCAAGAGTGAACCGAGACAAATTATGTCTATTTATCACAAATAGTCGGAGGGCATTCTAAAGCCAGAATCCAATTTTAACGGATAGATCTTATCTGAACGTTAGAAAAATTACAAAATCTACGTTCACGTATTAAATCTCAAGTCATGTGATCTGCAACTGTCACATTTGATAGACATTATCAACATCGATAAGGGTTAACATTAATATTAAGATTATAATTGATAACATGGTCTACTGCAATAAATTTGTATTTTGTATTTTCTAAAATATCCTTCATACCAAAATATAAAGGGCCTTATCTGACGGCTTAAAAATTACTAGACATACTCGCATGTATTCATACGTCAGGTCATGTTATCTGCATCTGTCACTTTTGATATTATGTTGTAAATATACCTTTGAATAGCACCCAATTTTGGTTATAAAAAAAGTATGTAATCTTTGAAAGTAATTTTTATTAAAACTGGACTGTATATATAGTTTATTGAAAGTTTATGAATATAAGAAACTTTAAATATCCGTCTTAAACTAAACTACACCTAAAAATGCGCTACCTACTTTTGGTTAAAATGTGTACCAATCACTTTTTCCGCTGGATAATCTTCGTTTTTTTATTCCGTGACAGTTGTAGTTTAAATAACTTTCCATTTAAAGCTGTCGAACGCACATTGTACTGTACGTATGCATGGACCTTGATAAGTAGACTGCGTACTATTTTGAACACATCACATTATATAGTGATAACACTTTGATAACTTATCTCAACTCTTCCTAGTTGAAACAGTAAAGCTGCGTTCATATAATAGGTTTCATACATGCCACTGATTTTACAGGCTACAGTCAAAGGTTAAAAAAAAAAAAGTTGATGTATAGTCCCGTTTCCTTAGAAAGATACTAATTTAACATTAAAAAAAAATAACACAATCTATTGAAGTTTGAATATTGTAACCCTACTCAAGTACGATTTATAGGGGAGATTCGGTGCTCAAATATCGGTGTGGTGAACTGAATGTTAGTTTCTATTTATACTTCCATTGTGTTTTTATCATTCTCTCTTCATGCTAATGCGAGTGTATTTCCTCTAAGCCAGGGGTCAGCAAAAGGTCGATCGTGATCGATCGGTCGATCTGGTAGCAATTTTCAGTCGATCGCGTAGGAAAACTAAATCATCACGCAAAGGCAAGCTTACCTTGCATTATTCCACTATAGTACAGCTTATAAGCTAGGGCACAGACAAGGTTCCTTCTCTGTGAGCTAGGGTCATAGTGTAATCTGTCAAGGTAAGACTGCTACCTTACAGGGTAAACGGAGCGTACATTTTATTTATTGTAGGCCTATATACAGGCAGAGATATTAATATTGGAGGAAATACTGAATTTAAAGAATAAATACAAGATGTATGGGGAAAAAAAGTAGGGTGTAGAAACGAAAGGTGATAGCGGAACCTTTAATAAATGTCAAAGTTGATCGGGACCCCGGAAAGCTTGCCGACCTCTGCTATAAGCTAACTTCCTAGTCACTATCCACATAGATTAAATTAATAACACTTGTGTTGAGCTTAAACACTTTAAAAAAATTAACTATTTTAAAATAGTTTGAAACTTTCTTGTTACGCGTTTTGTTTTGCAACAAAGTGTCTTGGCCACGTTATTATTTCTTTCTCGTAATTTTCTAAAGAGAAAGTATTGTAATCGTGACAGTTTTTGAACTCAATATTATGATGAATCTTTACTATTTATGTGCCCCAGAGCCCAAAATAGTTGATTTTATCACTTCTTTTTGTCCCCGTGTGTGTTTGTCTCTTGCCGCAGCTGTTTGATGTATTATGTTTAAACTCAATATTTAGAACCTGCTTTGGAGAAGAGAAGTGTCCTTGAAGTGTAAAGAAGTGTTGTACAGGGCGTACTTTGTAACAATTGTCACATATGCAGCATAAACAAGGATATTGAATGTAGGAGAGGGTAGGAAAGTGGAGGCCATGGGAATGAAGTTTGGGAGGAGCATGTTAGTTTTCACGAGGAAAAACAGGCTAAGGAAGGAAGTTATTCAGGAAAAATTGAGGGTACAGGAAGTATATGAGATAGTAGAGAAAGCAAGACTGAGATGGTGTGGGTAAGTCATGAAGACGGAGAAGGAGAGGATACCAAAGAAAATGATGGAAATGAAGTACGTAGGAAATAGACAGCAATGGAAGCCAAGAAAGAGATGGGAGGAGCAGATAACAAAGTGTGTGAGTGAAAGGGATAAAAATTATGATTTATATTTTGTAAGGAGATACCTTGGGATATTTTATTTTTATTTTGACCCTAGTCTTTAAAACTAAGGGTCGCTTATTGGTGAGTGATTCTTTCGAATTCCAAATTTTTTTAAAATAGCTCTAACAATTTTGTTTAAAATTTGATATCTGGAGAGTGTTTGACATAAAAAATAAAATTGTACCATTGTTTTTCAGAAAAATTTCGTTTAAGGTTGATTTACTGATGACTTTGTTTTTAATTTGAAATATTTTAGAAATGGCTTTAAAGATTACGATTTAGTTTAAAAAAACTGGTAAGTTTTTTTTCCAATTTACTTATTTATATATTTAATACAATTTTATTTAAAAAAATCACTTTAAGCCTCATTTGACAGATTAAAGGCTTTTTCTAAGTGTTAATTTGTCAATTAATTATATCTGCATTTGTCACTTTCTTATAGATACTATCAATACATGTGAAAAAACACCAATAAAAAGTAAATGTTATCAGTTTTGGCCACAACAAATATATTTGTATTTAATTAAATGCCTTTCCTATGAAAATATTTATGTAGTGCCCTACTCTTATGATCAGCTAACCTTGTGATCCTGAATTCAAAGTGAACATTATACAACCAAACTACCTGCATTTTGTGGGAACGTGAACAAGAGTATCAAACTTATCTGGTCTGGTTTACCAGTGACTGGGAAGTCGGGGTTCGAATTCTGGTCGGACGTACTGAGGGTGATTTTTCCTGAATACTTCTCTGCTCTCCCTCTACGTAAATGCAAATACATTTGAATTAAAACTATACCTTATTTATTTCTATTCCATTAGCGTAATTAATGTATGCGTATAATATTAACAGATATTAAGAATCGGCGGGGAAAAAAAAGAAGTAAATATTCGATTTACGGCTGGGTATATCGGATGTGGTTTCCCACATGTAATTTTGTCGTGCAACTTTTCTCTTCCTCTCTTAATACTAATCTGACTGCAGATTTCTCCAATCTATCTTCTTAATATTTATTTCCTACATTAGGCCGTTGAAAAGCCGTGTGATAAACGTACTAATTAAAAGAAAAACAAGTGGATTGCTGATGAGCGAATAATCTGAACTCCTAAGCCAACAAACATATATCCTTTAAATAAAAATTCTAAAGTTAGTAAGTTGTAATGCTGGGGCTATGCAAATTGGGTCCCAAGAGTTTTGCCCCCCTTTCACCAATATCTAAAATGGGTCCCACTACTTTGAAATGGATAAGTAAATTTGGTCCCAATATTTTGAAACGGATACGTCAAATGGGTCCACGTATTATACCTCGCTGTAGTTTGAAAAGTATTACTATACTCCCTCAATCTAAGCATTATCTACGATGATAATTCTGTTTCAAATTTACATAGTGCCTTTATGTTTGCGCTGTTGGCAGTTAAATTGTGCAGAGCAGTTTTTTTTTCACGCTGTTGGCCTACATAACATCAGAGCTCATTTACACAGTGCAGAACAGTCCGGTACAATGGAAGCTACGAAAATTCAAAAGAATAAGATGATGTTTATATTTCATGGTTATAAGTTTAAATATGACAAACTTCTGAACGATAGAATTCAATGTTCAATTCAACCTCCACGTGGTGTCTCCTGGGTAACACTAATAGGCTGACGGAAGACGGGACCCATTTTACCTATACCCTTTTTCTAACCGGGACCCATCTTACCTATATATTTTTTCTAACCGGGATCCAATTTGAAATGATTTTGCAAGGCGAGAACCAATTTACCAACCCCGGTGATGATAACCATTAAGTTGCATTAAATAATAAGTCATTTTAAAATGACTTCAGCCATACTCAACTTTATTTCTTTAATAAGGTAGTCTGGTGGTCTATGGGTAAGGTGTCAGACTTCTGTGCCAAGGGTCCGGGGTTCAATCCTCGGTCCTGGCACAGATTTATCTGATTGCCAAACCCTTCTTTCATCTCTGACAAGACGTGTGTTAATCACAGCTTGTGAATGTGTGGAATGCCAGGCCTCTGCCGTGTTTCGGATTCCACGTAAAACTGTAGGTCCTCCATTTCATCTCACAATCGCCCAGCCATTACACATTAGCGTAAGTGCGTGTAACCCGAACGGGTAGTAAGACGCGGTGATAATAGTAATAATAGTAATAGTAGGGTCTACATAAGCGTATAATCCGAATAGGTAGTGAGACGCGGTTATATTAAAAATACTGTGGATAGCTTAGACGGATAGTAAAACGCGTAAAAAAAAAATCATATCTATTTAATGTATGCTAATATTGGACTTTACATTAAATATCTTAACTGAACTACTAATTTTACTCAATGCGGAAAAGCCAAGATCTCTTAAATATTTGGTTGAGGAGTAAAACCACTGGCATTTAACGCAATTTCTGGCTGGTTTGTCTCAAGGTCATTCAGACTAGTTATCACGCTCTAATTCATCTTATTGTCTGTCTCGAGCTTCGTGTTGCGATCCATTTAACTTTCATCAAGTTGAGCTTGTCCGTTCAGTGACTGATAAGTTGGCTCTCGCACACGGTCGAACTGGTGGACTGTCTTATAGAGTTTTTTTTAATTAATTCAAACACGCGGGAATTTGCCGTTTAAGGGAACGAAAATAGTTAACGGTTTCCTTTACACTCGGGTTTACATATTTTCATATATACTTTTTAATAAATAAAACTTTACTGCTTGAGGCTGAAACTTAATTCTATTTCCTTAAACACCTGTTGTAATTCAGTTTAATTAAGTGTTCTGCAGCTGTTACATTTGAAAGAGTATATCTATCTGTATGTCTCTAGCATACTGCTGGTCAATTTGTTAATGTTGATAGCTTCAAACCTTTTTTTCCTTTAAATAATATCTCCAAAAAAAACCACAATATGTTCAGAACATTGGCTGAATATCTTTACGACCCGGTTGAACAAAACATTTCGCATTTAACTTATGTTTTAACTTCATTTTAAGTTATCTTTACGATGCTATCAAAAAAAGCAAATTTAAAAATAAATGGTGTTGCTTTCATTACAACTATTAGCTGACCATCTTTAAGAGTCTGGGTGACCTGGTGGTCTAGGGGTAAGGTGTCAGACCTCTATGCTGAGGGTCCGGGGTTCAATCCTCGGTCCCGGCACAGATTTATCTGATTAACAAACCCTTCCTTCATCTCTGACAAGACGTGTGTTAATCACAACTTGTGAATGTGAGGAATGCCAGGCCTCCACCGTGGTTCGGATCCCACGTTAATTTGTAGGTCTTTCATTTCCTCTCACAATCACCATACCATTACGCATTAGCGTAAGTGCGTACAACCCGAACGGGTAGTAAGACGTGGAGCTAATAATAATAATAATAATTTAAGACTTTGTAAAAATAATCACTTTAAACGGTGTGGTTTACACTATTAACCTTAACACACCATTTCTATGTCCTTTTCAAAGATCGCTTTTCACAGTAAAATATGTGGTTTCCACCAAAATTATTGTTTGATCATATTCAAGACTATGTCAAAGAACACATTTCACACTAAGCTGTGCGGTTTTCACCACCACTGGCTGGTAATATTTACAGCTTTGTCAAGAACACGTTTCACAGTAAATTGTATGATTCACCCCCTCCAACCGCCCCTCCCCCCACTCGTAGTTGACCATCTTTATGACTATCTCAAATAGCACATTTTACTGTAAACTGTGCATTTTTTTACCACCATTATTGGCTGATCATCTTTATGACGGTAAAAAGAACACATTTTATAGTACACTGTGTTGTTTTGACCACCATTCTAAGCTGACCATTTTTACAATTATTAAAAATAACATATTTCACATTAAAAGGTGTGGTTCTAACCCTTATTCTTAGCCAACCATCGTTACGATTTCTTCAAAGAATACACATTTCACAATAAATTATGTGGTTTTTTGCTCCCATATCCTCACTATATAAATTGCTGTAGCTATTTTGGAGAAATATGGTCTAGTTTCGACAGCATAATTATTTTAAGCTATTACGTATTTCAGAAGCCTCTTCTGTGTAGGTAGAAAATCAATATTTACATAACAACCCATGTTTTTCCAAAGTCTAAGAAATGGCATTCACACTTATTTAAGCCAGTTTTGTTAAAAGGTATTTATGTGCATTAGGAAAATTTATTGGTAAGCAAAATAATGTTAAATTTATTTTATCTAACAGAAAACAACCTTTCCGGCCACTAGTGATTTATCAAGCGGCAAAATATGTTCCTAAGATGGTTCAGTTTTTTTATAACACTATTTAAATTCAGGAAGACAAATAATCAACTCGACAAAATATCTACAAACCTACCTGATAAATGACTTTAATTATTATTATTAAGATGCTTTCATCGTTTTATATGCTCCATCGATTTGTTACTGAATTTACTTTAGCAGTATTCGGCTTATAGTTGAATTATATTTTAGGCATCACTGACTTTTGCCTAAATTTAATTTAGGTATAGTTTACATGTTGCTTGGTTTTTTTTAAGTTCCATTGACTTGTTGCTGGAATTTCCTAAGGCTTCATCGACATTTCGTTGAATTTACTTTAGGCATCGAAATTTTGTTGAATTTAATCTAGGGATTACTAATCTGTTGCTGAATTTACTTTAAGTATTATTGGCTTGTTTCTGAAATTCCATATAAGTCCATTCACTTGTTGTTGAATTAGTTTAAGCATCATCAACATTTTTATTAATTTGCTTTTGGCATAGTCAATATTTTGCTGAATTTACTTTAGTCATTACTGACTTATTGCTGAATTCACTTAAGACATTATTGATTATTTTGTTGAGTTTATTTTAAATATCACTGATTTGTTTATGAACTTACTTTAGGAATCACTGTATCGTTGAGATTTTCATCCCAATTGACACAACGAGTCATCAATTAATAGTTTTGGTCCATTCCAGCATTTGGGAATTCAAAATAATATTAGCTCCAGTAAACATTGTGATTCCTAAAAATAGCTGTCTTACTTGCAAAAGTTTTTAAAAAATATAGTTTATCTCATTTTTTAAATCAGAAATTATGAAAAGTAATTTATTTCTGCTTTTAACTGAGTAGAGTCTCCTTATCTAAGAGCTGATCTTCGGATTATCTTAGTTCTCTAGTAAACATACATATCCATTTTACAACAATTCTTCTTGGTACGAAGCCTTTTGATAATCTGACTAATGATTACAAAAAATGAAGTATATATCACAACGTAAACAAACGAGTTTGATATCAGAACGATGTGTATTTATATGTGTACATTGTGCATGGACCTAAAATGTAAGGAAGGATCGATGCCTATTTTCTCTAAATACATAAGGCTTAACATTCATGTTTGTTGAATAAAAAATACTATCTACTTCTATTACGTAAACTAAATATAATTAATAGTCTTTTATTCAATTTAAAAAAATCGTAACTGACCCAGCTTTAGCAACAAACCTATTTAGTAATCAAATTTGAGGTAACAGAGTGAGAAAGATTTTTTTTATATACCATCTAATGGAAATTTTAGAGAAATGAATTGTACGATACAACTGAGCATACTTTCTCATTTAGTATTTTACAGTTTGTAACAAAATTTTCAAAACACTTTCATCATAAAACTACCCCTAATTTTTCTAGTAAAATCAGCAATTATATTTTAATGATCATATTAAACAATCTTGAGATATAAATGTTGAACAACTCTTTTAAAGTTTATCGTCTTAAAGATGGGCCCTATGATCCACCGTGTGCTGTTCCTCGTAGATTATGTGAGGATTTTCAGTTACCTAGTACTTTGTGTCCTGAGCGTTGATGTGCACAGTTAAATGGAACCAGGCTTCATCTGACGTGAAAGTTGATTTGGATCGAGCGTTCCGTCAGCGACGCCGCTGTCAAGGAGTCACACAGTATTCTACACGTTTCACTTTATCTGTTTCTTTTAATTCTTGCACGCACGCCACACGATACGGCTTCAACCTAAGAGTGTGCAACAGACGTACACATGTTGTCTAATCCACACCGACTTTCTGGGATAATTTATTGGGTCTTTGGTTAATCCTTTTACGAATATCGTGAACTGCAGTTGGGGCTCTGTTCTTTTTTCCATTGTGAACACTTCCTGTTTCACGTCATTCCTTCGTCAGTTGCTGCATACAGCGTTTTTCTGGTATCCCGGCAGGGTGACCATAGTTGCTTAAGCCAAGGGTGGGACACGTGTCATGCATAGAGATAGGGTAAATTCGCTTTTGCGAAAAACGCGAGGAAAAAAAAGGCCAAAAATAGGGTATTTATAAGTTTTCTTTGCGTTTCATGGCATTTGAAAGTGTTTAAAGCGATTTTTATTTCGCGAATTAACGCGAAAAACGTGATTTTGAAAGTATTTTAGCTAAATTATTCTATTTAGCGAAATAGATGCGAATTCCCTGAAAATGCTGCGCATTTAAATAAAATGCTGAGAATTTCTATAAAACGATGTTTTTCAGCGGAAATAAGTGATTAAAAAATCATTGAGTATCACTCGTCTGTGTGCTTCAGCTCGGGTTTTACTTGCATCCTGTGCCTTCCACAGCCCATCCGGCTAATCGCCACATTCCGTTAGTCGTTGCTTAGCAACCAGACTCCCCTTCCTTTCCGCCAATCTTTACGAAAGCCCAACCTCTCACATGAAAATAATTGCAAACGAAGGTTAAAATACCCTTCGTATTAATGCATACATACATTTTATCATAAATCCTTTGTATAGGCCCTAAAAACATTGACGAAAGACATTTTTACCTATTTTGC
>CABFWB010000137.1:370514-394741 GCA_902151455.1 Timema bartmani | reverse complement strand
AAAAAAAATCTGTGTCCCCAAAACGTGACAATCCTGATTAATCGGGACATATGGTATGGTCATTCTATATCAAGGTGACGGTAAATTGTTCTGGACACAATTTTTGTGTCTCGACCGTCGATGGTGTTCGGCTCGAAGCTCTCTATTGGCTCGAACGTGAGTGTTGGAAAGGTTTAGGGCGGAAGGGAGGGGGGTATGAGCCAGATTATTATATCTACATTGAAGACGGTGTGATTTTGTCAGTCAGGGGAACTATGTCAGCTTCCCTTTCTAAATCGTTCATGAGCCCTGAGTTTTTGACAAAGTTATCATAGGAGTACCATCAATTACCGGCTCTGTTGAAGGTCCGCAAGAATATTCTAAGAGGGGGAAAGCGGAATTAAACTTGGTATTCACTCGTGCAGTTCACGCGGGAAACATTCACTGATGCTAGCTTAGGGTTTGTTTAAAAATATATATTATTTTTTGTTCTAGAGAACATGCAATATTCGTCTAAAATGATAACAGCTGCTGCAACTCACTTCGACAAACTTATTGTAGATATCGATATGTTCGAGCAAAGTTGGAAGTCCACTCGCGATGGTGAGGGAACGTGTATGGTGAAAGTATGTCCGAGTCTGGCTCACGAGTCAAGCTCGCCGAGCAGGACTTGCGATCCAGACTTTTACGTCGATGGTCCCCTTAAACAGTACAAACACACAATCGTACATGAGACACAAGCTGGGTTTCGTCTGGCAGAACACCGTCTTCCAACGAGACTGACACTGCAGGGTGAAGGGGATATTATTGTGCAGGTGGTTAGGGCCCGTTACCACTATGTCGGACCGACACTTTTACCGGACAGTTTGTCAATGCAGCGACCCGATAAAAATGTCGTGTCGGAAGTTAATCGCCTGTAGGATTGTATTGTGCAGTTCACACTTGTGACGACCTTCAGGGCCGACCACCCTCAGTAATAGAGGCGCACACCCAGATAGGACCTTGCTTAGCAATTATTTGTTATTTTGTGTGTTAATATGTTTAAAGTTGTTAACTTGTTATCATGGAGGTTGAAATAAATTCCGAAATTCTAATCCTACTTGTTTTAAATGTTCCTAGAGAAAATCTTTCAGCAAGGGTTTGGTGCACCCAATATTGTCACTTTTTCACTTGCTTCCATCTTTAATTATAAAAGTACCATATTATAACCAGCTCTTCATCCTTCATCGTAATCCATCGCAGCCACGGATTCAACTGTATTGGACTGAATTGACAACAACTATGAACAGAGGGATCCAACAGTCAGTAGACGGCAAAAGTGTCGGTCCGACATAGTGAGAACAGAGGGCTCCAACAGTCAGTAGACGGCAAAAGTGTCGGTCCGACATAGTGAGGTGTGGGTTGGTTGTAGATTCTTCGCGGCGCTGATTGGCGGGCTACTTTTACGTGACTCACCTTGTAGTATATTTTGAAAAGCATCATAGGCCAACATAAAACAAAATAATTAGAATCTGCGCCACTCAAGAACAAACTGCTCTCAATTCTAGATGAACGTATGAATCAATCTTAATTCTCAAACAAAATACAGCTTGCACACTAACGCATTCTACAGTGCATTGTCTAAACACTCGCCTTGATATAGCCTCTCTATATTTTTCTCCATGGTTATGACCTTGAGTGTCTCCTCCTCTCCCTCTTGCCGCTTTATGTCCTCCATAATGAACATATCTAGTCATGAAACACTAACCTAGAGCACTCTGTTTAATCGTAGGTCACAGAGGAGTTCCTTTATAGCGAGAGCGAATAATTTATCGCGCGAAACTAAATGAGGCGTGTCTAGCATAATACGTTCGTGTGTTTTTCTAACAAGTGGCTGTGGCTATTAATACTCAAAGAAATCACTGTGTCTTTATGGTAGGATTTTAAATATTTAAGTGTGACATTTTTTTTTACGAGCAAGTGTATTTATTTTCTAGATAATAATACTTTTTAAGTTTTACAAGTATCAAATAATTTCTATTTTGTCCTCTGGATAACTTTAATAAACCAGTAGTCATGGTTAAGCACTCATATATATATATATATATATATATTTTTAGCCCTGCGTTTTACTACTCGTTCGAGTTGTACTTTTACGTACTAATCATTATATCGTGCTAGGAATAAGGAGGGTTAAATTTAGATGATGTGTACCCCCATTTGCGTGGAGGGAGAGTATAAAACCATTTAGGGGGAACCACCCTTATTTCACCCGACCGTGATTGACCCCCGATATTCCTGTCATCGACAGTATAATTTAATGCTTGAGTGACGCCTCAAAACCATGTGGTTGCCGAGGCGGGTATTTCGTTATAGACTTATGTGTAGGAAAATATTGCGACTTTTAATGCTTAAGGGTATTCCAAAAATATTGTTTGAGCGGTAAAATCTCATCGATGCAAATCGATACGTCAACTTTGTATTAATGTTAATTTGTATATAAATATAATTAAAAAGAAATGGATATCTAATTTAAGTCACCTTACCCACTTAGATAAAGTTCTGTAACAAGTGTGTGTGTGTGTGGAAAGGTCTTAGTTGTAATATCATATAATTTTATTAAATAAATATACATTTGTCGAAATAATGCTTCCAGATATGATGGGAAAACATGGTGTATTTATTTGCTTGAAAAGTTTCAGTGTGGATTTTTATTTCAATCACTGCTATATATAATTATTTAACAAGTCTTAAAAACAAGGTAAAATTCTTAAAATAATCAGAATTCAATAATATCATCAATAATACTTAACAAACCAATTTTATCCATGTAATAAAAACTGTTTTTGAAATCCATGGACAAAATTTGTTTTCTGAAAGAAGGACAATGTATGTACCAAATTTGGTTGAAATTGTTTATTTTTCTAATACTCTGTTAAATTTTGATTTAATTATGTATGCTCGGTAAAACTAAGAACTGGAAGATGTGGCTTAATGCTGATGTCCATGGGTTCAGTTCCAGAATGAGTTTACTATAGGATTTTTTTTTCTATATGTGGTATTTTATCCTCTCCACAAGTGAATCCGGGGGCATTTACTCAAAATTCAACCCCCATATTCTGTGTCCTTAAAACAGTTCGTGTAAACTACCAGTGGCCTAAAATATCAGTATAGGGATAAGGAATTAAGCAGTTTAGAGGTAATGTACCCATATTTTCGTGGAAAAAGATTAAGAAACCATTTAGGAACCATTTATTAAACTTACCTTTGATCACCCCACTCCCCTCCCCCCCTCCCCNTTTTCGTGGAAAAAGATTAAGAAACCATTTAGGAACCATTTATTAAACTTACCTTTGATCACCCCCCTCCCCTACCCCCTCTCCGAAAAAAGTATGAGGTGGTAGATATCATATAAACATCCAACAGTTAACCACTAAACAAAGTTGAAAGCTCATTTACCAAAATTCAAATCAGTACACTAGCCTACCCATTAAACTTTTTTTTTTGCTGAAAATAAAGTAACAAAGTATTATTTAATATGTAAAACACCCCCAAGATATCCATTTTAAACAATATCGTTTTACATATTTTTGTGATATTTCGAATTTAAAAAAAAACATAAGCAAGAAAGATTTCAATTTAACCTCAACGCATGGCCGTATAACATTTAAATATCAAGTTTGAGCTAAATCCATAAAGCATTTCGGCTGTAGCCCCAAGTACAAACAAAAATACAGACATATTTAGGTACAGATAGAATGGTAAGACACACCCTTTTATTATTTCAGAAGGCACATAAAAAGTAAGCATTCATTATTTAGAAGTTGAAGATATTCACAAATACGAGAAATATAAGAAAGTAATAAATACATATTATAAACAATTTGTACAGCATTTTTTTCTATGATGAAACAAATACGAGGTTTTGAGAATTGAAATATATGAAGTCTACAAGGGTAAAGGGGGAGGAAGATTCAATTTTCACTCAAATTTAGTTAGTGCTGCCATCTATTAGACAATCACTATACCTTTCTAATGCGCTTTAAATTACGGTTAAAAGAAGTATGTCACATTTAAAATAATTTAAAAATTAATCCACACAATATTGGCTGGGGTCTTTTTGGAGTTTGAGGTGTAAAAGTGGGTTACCCTGAAAAATATGTGCAGTGTGATATTTACCCTCTTTCCCTGTACCTTTAATATATTTAATCCTTTAGGTTTTATAACATTCGGGGGTTAAACCAACACACAAAAAAGCTTCCCTTTTATGTTTATTAACTTTGGTCTCTGCCGTTGTTTGATGTTGCCTATTTTATGGAACTGAGAGATGGTTTAGTCGCCTTTATTTTATAACTAGTTCTAGTCCGTTCCTTCTTCTGAATTCATGGTTCTTATATTACGTTTCTAAAATAAAATTCAATCCTTCTTTATCTTGCTTTATTTCCCACTATGTTTACAATTTTATCATACACTCTTAAGGCGGGGATGTTTGGAACGCGAGCCTAAAGCGGTGTTTTTGCAGTTATTATAGCAAAACATTTTTTGACTAAAATAAATTAAATATTTATCCAGTAGAAACATGGAGATTAATTTTCTTCACATGGTGATATCAACAGCTGTTGTTGAATATCTGTCATGAGCATAGCGGCATTAGATGAGAAACTTTTTAAATTAAGATAAAACGTTGTCATTAAATTCCATGACACCTTTGACAGCTATTCAACAACTGTTAATATTACTAGGTGAATAAAATTAATCTATATGTTAAGACAGGAGAAATATCTTATTTATTTTGTCAAAAAAATTATAATTTGCTTTAAAAACTACAACAGTGGCCATTTCTCGCGTCCCCCACATTTCCACCTTAAAGCGATGAAATGTAATCTAGAAGGCTCACATTTCTCGTGAAATGTGAGTCATTATTTTAAAAACAGGATTGTTTCTCTCTGTTGTAGGTCTAAGAGCCAAGACCTTGAACACTGTAGGAGCGTGTCATAAACAAACTAATTTAATGCCTCGTTACATCACCAGTTGGTGCAGGTGTCATTTAAGCTTTCTCGCGGAATATATTTATCAGTTCACGTTTCATCGCATTTAAGGGTTTTCGATTGTCTTGAGAAAAGTGTACACAGTCGTTATACATTCGATCCATTATTCGATATTGAATAAGGAGCCATTGTGGTTTCTCTAAGTAAATATAAGAATTTAATAGTCGTGGCTAGGTGAAAAATCACCCGAGTCAAATTTCTTTTTTGACCAAGACACAGAGCTAGCAGTAAGACCTACGTGACAGTTCAAACGTTTTGGAGCTTTAATGCAAATCAACAACTTGAAACTTTTTTAAAGATACCTAAATTACTCTTTTTACGACATCTGGAGCCCATGCGTTCATCGACTGACGTGAGCTATGTATATATATATATATATATATATATATATAGGATTCGCTGTTGAAAATTTGAGCTGATAATCCTCAACATATTTTTTTTATGTTCAATCTGTTTGGTAGAACTTTATGGATTTCTGTTGAAAGAAAATACCTTTTTTTTTAAATCGCAGCTCCCCCTTTTGAATATTTTTGAAATTTTAAGCCACATTCTTGGTCAATAAGATATGAGTAAACATTTTTTTAAATGATAATTGGTTGGGCAAAGCTAGCTCCTGGGGCCATTATCGAATTTAATCGATTCATGCTTTTTTTTAAAATATAGATTAAAGTATTCACGTTTAATGGGGGTTAAGGCATATCTAAAGTAAAAATTAGAGCACGTGAGCCATTGCCTTGAGCCAAAATGCAGCTCACTTGAACCTGTAATAAGATACATAGCCACTGTTAGTACGTTATAAAATTCTTTAAGCAAAAGGGTTTATCATGCTGGTAAATATATTTCCCATTTGACGAGAATTCATCAAGCCAATTCCAATCAGCCTCCCGTGTTCTTTGTTTAATTGGTTCACTGAATATATCTTGTGTCCTTTTAAAACACTGGTCGTAGTTAATTTTTTCTTATCAATCACGTAAATAAATTGTGAGTAAAAAATCAAATCTAATCTCTATGTAGATTTTTTAATATAAAAAAGTGTATATTTATATACAGTGCCGCTAGTCACATTTTCTCATTTAGAATAGATAGATGGCGGAAAAGAGGAAACTACAATATCTTGATCCAGATATTCTTTTGCATTAAACATTACCGTCAGAAATTGAAGGACGATCAAACACATGAGTTTGATAAATTGTTCATATCGACAATCAAGGTTGCTTCCCTTCGTCAGCGAATATATTTAAATAAATGTTTTTTATTTTATCTTTTCAATAATCTGTTATGTTTCGCTTTCCTAGAAAAATATATAGCACTCGTCAATAATGGAGACAAGTTATCAAAAGATTTAATTTTTCCATTTACATAGCACTCTTTTAGCCAAGTGGTTGGTTGAGGGGATCTATTCCAGGGCCAGTAGACTGGTTTTATCATGTGTGACGTCCAAAGTACAGTCTGATTTAGATAGAAAAATACTTTTTTCTTTTAATCACCCCTTTTATCCGTCCAGGTTTAATCTGATTAACTAATTATTGTAATGGTTTTATGGATTAGAAAGGCTATATTTAGAGGAAGTGTATCCACATTTGCATGCAGGTGAAAACTCATATTTGGTAATTACGATAATGTAGTAGGGATGAGAAAGGAAGCATTTTAAAGGTAATCTGCCAGCAATTTTGTGGAAGGAAAGTTGTAAACCGTTTAGAAAATAAAACTCTTGAGTTCACCCGACCGGGATTCGAATTCCGATCTTCTCGTCATCAGCAGGTCTATCTAACACCAGAATAATGCCTAGACAATTCGGCCACTTAAGTGAGTGATAGCTTTGTGACTGTTAAATAATATAACAAAACCTGACTCTACTATCTAAACGTTGATTCCTGTGATATGCAGCTGTCAGTATAGATAATATGTTACCAGTAAACCCGTGCGAAACTTTCCCACATTCAACTTTGCCTTCCACCCTCACAAAAAAATAATAATCTAGTATTTTGTTGGGTTGTTGAAATTAAATACTCTGTTGTAGGCTCACTGTAGGCTTTGTATTAGTTTAGAAAAAGGGATGTTGACAATGGAAATAATAATATATAGGTTTTTCTTTTAACTTAAATTTTAAATAAACAATGTGTTTTAACGTAAACTGAGTACCTATGTCAGAAGTCGGTAAAAAAAATCCTATCCACTGATACCTTATTCATCGCTGTAGGCTTTGTATTGGTTGAGAAAAAGGGATGTTGAGAACAGAAATAATATATAGGATGATAACAAACTATAAATATTGGCAGCAACAAAATTTTAGTATTTTCTAAAAGTTTTATCCCTACAATAATTTATAAGTCTACTTAGTTTAGTATTTGTCTAAGTCTATGAACCCAATTTTAAAAAAATACTAGAATTATTTGTGTTAGAGTTGGGGGTGCAGTTTTGGGTGTATTTAGATTGATTTATAGGTAGTGTGATGATAAAACCCTGGACTTGGAAAGTGCGCGTTATATTCTACTATGGTATTAGGCTCAACCTTTTTCTGACTAACGTCCCCTCACATGTCTCAACATGTCCATTCACTTTTATAAGAGACTGTACTAACGGTTGCCACTTAATTCTCATAACCCCCTTTAACTTTATTTTTCTTTCAATGCTCATCTCCGTACTCTGTTACACCTAGCACGCCCAACGTCATTTATTATTCGACAAGTAACCTTGATTAGTTGTACTCGGAACGTGTTGAGTAAAAGACGGGTCTTAGGAGACGTGGTTAGTGACAGAAGAGTCACAGAAAACGTGTTGAATAAATACGGGTCTCAGGAGTCGTGTTTGGTGAAAGACGTGTCTCAGGAGTCGTGGTGAGTGACGGACGACTCACAGAAGACGTGTTGAGTCAAAGATGGGTCTCAGGAGTCGTGTTTGGTGGCAGACGAGTCGCAGAAGACTTGTTGGGTGATGAATGGGTCATAATAATTGACAAACGGCTCCCAGAAGACGTATTGATTGGCAGGCGAATCTCAGGAGTCGTGTTGAATAAAATACGGATCTCAGTAGTAGTGTTTAGTGACAGATGGGTATCAGCAGACGTGTTGAGTGGCATACGGGTCTCAGGAGTCGTGTTTAGTGACAGTCTCATGTGACATGTCTCAGGAGATGTTTTGAGTGACAAACGGGTATCAGGAGTAATTTTTAGTGACGGATGGGTCTCAGGAGTAGTGTTGAGTGAAATATGGGTCTCAGGAGTAATTTTTTTTAGTGAAGGATGGTTCTCAAGAGTATTGTTGAGTGAAATATGGGTCTCAGGAGATTTTTGAGTAACAAACGGATATAAGGAGTCATTTTTAATGAAGGATGGTTCTCAGGAGTAATGTTGAGTGAAATATGGGTCTCAGCAGTTTTTTTGAGTCACAAACGGGTATCAGGAGATGTTTAGAGGGACAAACAGGTATCAGGATTAATTTTTAGTGATGGATGGTTCTCAGGAGTAGTGTTGAGTGAAATATGGGTTTCAGGAGTAGTTTTGAATGAAATATGGGTCTCAGGAGTAGTGTTGAGGGAAATATGGGTCTCAGGAGTTGTATTAAGTGACGAAAGAGTCTCAGGAGATGTTTTGATTAACGACTGGGTATCAAGAGTCGTGTTGAGAGACAGGTAACTATAAGCAGACGTGTTGAGTGACGGATGGGTCTCAGGAGTTGTATTGAGTGACATACGGGTCTCAGGAGTTGTATTGAGTGATGGACGGGTCTCGGGAGTTGTATTGAGTGATGGACGGGTCTCGGGAGTTGTATTGAGTGACGGACGGGTCTCAGGAGTTGTATTGAGTGACATACGGGTCTCAGGAGTTGTATTGAGTGACGGATGGGTCTCAGGAGTTGTATTGAGTGACGGACGAATCTCAGGAGTTGTTTTGAGTGACGGACGGGTCTCAGGAGTTGTATTGAGTGACGGTACGGGTCTCAGGAGTTGTATTGAGTGATGGACGGGTCTCGGGAGTTGTATTGAGTGACGGACGGGTCTCAGGAGTTGTATTGAGTGACGGACGACATTAAACGGACGTGTCGAAGGAAGAATCATCATATCTTAGTTAAAATTAAATGAATAATGTAAAATATTAACCTATCTATTTCCCAGGGTCTTAAAACTTTTTTACGTTATATTAATATTCTACATATTATAATAGAACAAATTGTCCTTAGAGAATAACACACAAATTAGTTCCCTTCACGCAACTACGAATATATTTACTCTAAATTCTACTTACTAGTCTTTTATCTGTAAATATGAGGATATCATGGACGTGAAGTGAAACACGGAACACCTAAAAATAAATAAATAAATAATTGACAATCAAGTCATAAGTTAGTTTAATAGCAATTGGTCTTAATGTAATTATACCTAACAAATCAATACTTCAGCAAAAACAATGGTAACTAATAGCGATTTTTTAGTAATAGAGAAAAACGTTGTAATTTTATATGACCCCAGTAACAAGTCTAGTAAAAGTGAAATATTATTTTATTAAAATATTACTTTGTTTTAATCAAATAATTCAGTGTTTGGAGATAAAGTATTATTGTCTAAAAGTAGTTTTAAGCTAACTAAAATCATACATTTTAATGTGTGTAGCATATTACTAGCCCACAGCCACAGTCATTGCTAATATACATTGAATAACAAAATAAATACGTTATAACGCTAACAAGCACGTAAACAAACACTATTATTTCAAACGCAATACAAAGAGGATCACAAAAAAACTGTGTTTTTCATCGTTCGTTTCGTGCTTTTATACAGTGACGTCAACAAATTAAGACTATATCATTTTAAAGTGTTAGCTGTGAGCATACATAAGTGATAAAACAAAACTCTTAAGTGACCAAACTAAATCAATTCACTATGCCAGAGACAGTTGGTGTAGATATTGTGGAGAATGTTGATATTTGTGAACATGATGAATGTTTACAAATTCAAGAGGATGAGAAGAACCAACAAAAAATTGATTTGGAGACAAAGTGAGTATCGTATATAAGCTCGATGGTTTAGCGAGGTGAGTACATGTTTGATAAGATACGTTTATATGATGAGGTTTTACAGTATAGTTGATGGTACACGATGGTATAATGGAGTGAGTAGAGTATATTTGATAGGATAAGATGGTATGATGAAGTGGGTACAGTATATTTTATAGGATACGATGGTATGATGGGGTGAGTAGATTATATTTGATAAGATAAGATGGTATGATGAGGTGGGTACAGTATATTTGATAGGATACGATGGTATAATGTGGTAAGTAGAGTATATTTGATATGACACGATGGTATGATGGGGTGAGTAGAGAATATTTGATAGAATACGATGGTATGATGGGGTGAGTAGAGTATATTTGATAGAATAAGATGGTATGATGAGGTGGGTATAGTAAATTTGGTACGATACGATGGTATGATGGGATGATTAGAGTATTTTTGATAGGATAAGATGATATGATGAGGTGGGTACAGTATATTTTCTAGTATACGATGGTATAATGTGGTAAGTAGAGTATATTTGATAAGATATGATGGTATGATGGGATGGGTACAGTATATTTGATAGGATACGATGGTATGTTAGGGTGAATAGAGTAGGCCTATATTTGATAGGATACGATGGTATGATGAGGTTAGTACAGAATGTTTGGCATTATGGTATAAGGTGGTGAGTACAGGATGTTTGGTGCAATGGTATTTCGAGATGAGTACATTCTGTTTGACAGTATGGTATGAGCTGGTGAGTACAGTAGGTTTGGTAAGATAGTTTAATGAGATGGTTACTAGATATATAGTGCGATGGTTGGACTAGAGGTGAGTACAGAGTGATTGTCAGTACGATTTAGAGAGGAGAATGCAGGGTATTTGGTGCGATGGTATGACGAGATGTATACAGGATATTTGGAGGTGTGGTATTAGGTGGTGACTACAGAATAATCGGTAGGATAGTTTGATAAGATAAGTACAGGATGCTTGGCGCAATGACATGACGAGATGATTACAGAATCTTTGATAGGATGACATGATGTAATAGCCCTATATTGTTTTAATTCGCACCCAAATAATAAAACATATTAAAACCGAAAAAAGAAAATACAATTTTGTTACATTTGAACATTTATAATACTTCCTGTATGCATTAGGAACTCGAAAGCTCATTACCGGACTTACAATAGTACAAAGTAAGAAAATAGTATTTCTAAAAACCACAAAATAATAATTCTAAAAGCAATTTTTTGATAGTAATATTATTGACTTGGAATAAAATAAATAATTTATTACCATTAGAAAGACCTAGAGGCAGATGGGAGAATAACATTAAAAATGACCTGAAAGAGACAGGGTGTATTGAGGTGGTCTGGATAGAGCTACAGTAGCCCCATGGCTTCTTTGGTGCTGACTGACAGCTCACAGCTGACAGCTCACGGCTTTGAAAAGCTACCGAACCAAATTATGTATCCCTACGCCGAACCATATGATCTGCAAAAAACATGTGTTTAGCAACTGTCACTTCTGACAGTCAAAATGTAGGTATATACCTAAATATTGGCTGTCAGAAGTCAGCTGTGAACTGTCAGTCAGCACCAAAGAAGCTGTAACCTGGGTATAGCTCAAGATAGGGATGGTTGGCGTACTTTTGTAGGTGTGGCAATGAACTTTGGCGTTCCTAATATCATAGAGTAAGTTTAGTGTTATTTATAATACAAAATACTTATGATATTGTTGAACATTGTTGATTCTTTTCAATTACTATGGATACCTACATCAAATGTCAATTGTGAAAAAATAATTTGTCTACTTAATGTTTCTATGTGACCTTAGAAAATATCAAAGGTAGCTTCCAAAATGTATTATATTTCCAACTCCTTTGTATTGTGGATCAGGGTCGTGATTGCCACCAGAGCTATATTAAAGTTGAAGTAGAATTCCTTGTCGTTGGTTGATACATTGCACACAAGACAGCTATTCTTACATTTACCATTTTTGAGGTGGTTCTGTGGTTTTAATTTATCTCGAACCCTCGAAGAGAGAAGTATTGTGAATGTGAAAAAAAAAAAAATCGAAATCGAGATTTTTATAAATGTCAACGTTTCATGGCCCCTGAAACAGGAAAAGGTTTTCGCTATACCATCTGTCTGTGTGTCTGTATCTCGGACTAAAGACGAAACAATTTTACCAATCGGACTAATATTTGGTATCTAGTGTTTAATAAGGTTCTCCAGAGGAATCTTTTAGAATTATTTACCAAACCCTTAAGTTAAGGGTCGTTTAATGAAGGGTTAAAAGAGAATGAATTGATTTTCTTTAAATCCGCTTTAACGATTTTGATTACATTTTTTTTATCCAGACACTTTTAAACATTATACACAAAATGGATATTCTCATTTTCTAATAAAAATGACTTTGAGAGTATTTTACATAAGCAGAAATTTACAATTTTGATCATTTCTCTACAACTATTTTAGATTCGAAATAACTTTGTGATGTAAAATTGTAGTACTATTAAAAATAAATATATTTTACTAGAAATATATTTTTATAAAACTGATAGTTTCTGAACTATAATATATATTTATGTATAGATAGAAGGAACTCAAAATTATTGAAATTGATTGTTATGCTCTTTGGTGGATAGAGATATTCCTCTTTTCTCATTGTTTCTGTAATATTAAATATTATTTAATTTAGATTTTTGACGGAAAGTTTCTGCAACAATGTATATTATTTCCTCCCACCTAATCTTACTAGTTTTTAGTAAATGTCTTTATTTTAAGATAAAAGAGAGAGAAAGTCTGTGCGGTGCACCACACCATTCTCTTTTTCATTTAAAAGAGATTGATTGAGGCACGTAGCTCGGGGTAAGTTGAAGATAAATCTTTGCAACCTTTTAAACACCATTCTTTGGCAAGTCAAGTCTTTAGACTTGTTAGACTTGAAAGTAAATTATGGAATATTATCATCTGGCTTCGATGGATATTGATGTATCGATGACTGTTTTTCAAGCAAATGTTATTCTACATGTAAAGTAACAATAATATTATGAACAAGAATTTTGGACGTTTCTCCAACAAACTAAATTTTATAGGATGTCGCAAAATTAGTCGATAAAAATTGCAACACATGTTTCCTTGATAGACTATTAAAATCACAATAATAATTTCTTAAAGCTATTAGTTTCAATGCGAAATGAATTTCATTTCCACCAAATAGGTTGTGGGGTGTGTAGTGGAAACAATGTACCAATTGTCCACCTCCTCTCAAGTGGGATACTGCAGAAGCATGTCTAGGATTAATCTATTGTAGGATTCTGGTAAGAAGGAACTTTAAGAAAATACAATATATATTTTTCTGTGGTCCACATTGATAATACCCACCTGCTTCAATGGCCGAATGGTCTAAAGCATCACCCCCGTGTTAGACTTGCTTGCTGAGGATAGTTTGACCTAAATCGTTTTCCACTTTCCTTCCAGGCAAATGCAGGTAGACTACATCTAGAATAACTGGTCCCATGGTTTACTGGTCGGTGCGCTTGGCTATAAAGCTAGGGCTCCCGTGTTCAATTACCTTCTGGTACCTTGGGTATTTTTCCCGAAAGGGGAACTACCCCGATTGCACCAGGGTTTGGTTTAATTAGTATTCACTATCACCATCATCCCATCTCATGGAAAGAGCCTCCATGGAAAGAATGTACGATTAAGTTAGTATATTTGGGCGTCCCCTGGACCACAGTACATTAGTACTGGATAATCTCTGCGCAAACTGGGCTACGAATGATGTAGCCCACACGTGCTATATATGTGTATAAAATAACTGCTCCCTCATATGCGTATAACTTGAACAGGTAGTAAGACGCAGTGATATAAAAAAAAGCATTAGTGACATTAAACCTTTTTGTTAGTATTGTTTAATAGTGGTTTATACTATTTATAAAAATAACGGCATCTCAATTAAATTAACACATACATAAATAAAATTATTGGTCAAATGGTCTAACTCATATCTTTCGTGTTAGATTGTATGGCTGATGACAAGGAGATTGGGGTGTGAATTCCATTGGGGTAGTATAAAAAAATCTATTACAAAACTTTTTTGATAAATTTAGCTTTCCTATTTTAGTTTAATTATTTTGTTTCAATGTCTGATCACTATAACTCACGCTAAAGAGTAAACATTGGTCATAATACCAACAAATGAGTTACTAAATAGCCCTGTTGACGTCACTCGCATAATGATTGGCTGGCTAGATCACGTGATACCCTTCAAGTAACGTTCACTTAAAGTAAAAGACCTCCAAGGACATCTCTTACGTTAAGTTAACTGCATTGTGATCGCTTCCATTTAAACACACGAGGAGGTCCTTTACGTTAAGATACGTTAAGTTACGTTAAGTTAACTTTAAGTTAACGTTAAGTTGATCGTGATCCCGGTTTGAATGGTTGTCAGAAGTTACGTGAGAAAATTATACGTGATAGTGGTAAAAACATTATTAATGCTTCTAGATCTTTATGTTGAAAATGTATAAACATATTAATGTAATTTAAATTTTTATGGTAACTCAAACGTCACCAAATTAAAAACGCACCGCACACAACTCGACTTAATAGCGCTCGACAACTAGTGGTGAAACAGCCCGTCAGCCACATAACAGCGCAGCCAGTAGTGCGCATGCGCCCCTCCACCTATTCACGTACATTCTCGCATGTTCTTCACTCGGTCACTTTAGTTGTGTCATGGGGTATACACAGTTAGTATTCATTGATAGGGCGTGTTATGTTGTGTGACATTTTGTCATGAATAAGTGGCTAGAAAGTGGTAGGCTGAAGAGGAAATTAGGGTGGGATTCATCCAACTTAGCTAACGAGCAGAAGCCCCAGGCAGCAATAACAATCCTGGAACATCTGTTGAGATTGTTGAGGTAGCATTCTCAAAATATAGACGCACTAAAGCCAAGAAAAGGACTAGGTCCAGTTTCATAGTCAGACTTAGTACGCCTCAAGTGTGGTGCTAAACTAAATACAAAATACAAGACGACACATACCTAAACTCGAATGGAATGGGCCGATTTCACATATGAAACTGGACCATTCCATTCTGGTCTAGGTAAGGGTCGTCCTGTATTTATTATATTTTTTATTATTAATTTGGTATACAAAACGTTCACTTTTTGAACCGACTGATTATATAATCACACGAGAATTTCTATGAGCGGGAGCGAAATAGCCTACCAATTTTGTCAGGAAAGGTATTTTCACATACCGTCCAGTGTTCTTTTACATGCCACAGTTAGCATGACACCGACGAATTTACTTCCCCTGTGAAATAGGTTGTGCTACCGATTTTTATCACCAAAGAAAAATCCGTCGACCCAGGTTGGATTTGAATCAACGATCATCAAATCCTGAGGCGAGCACTTTACCCCCAGACCACCGGAGTCGATTGTATTGTATTGTACACTTGAGGCGTACTACGTCTGGCCATGAAACTGTTCTGTAATCTCTTTCATGAAACAGATACGCGAATCCAGCTAGGTATTCAACATCAGACCTGACTTCAAAGAACTCATGTCTAGAAGACAAACGCATTAATATCAACAGCAGAATATCAAGTTTAGTAATGATAATAAAATAAAATTACTTTTATACTATTAAAAACTTAAAAAAGTGGATAAGTAACAGTATACTTTGAAGTTACACCATAGTATTTTTACCGAATAAAACATGTCACATAAATGTAAGTAATAATTAAATTTTGTTTTATACTTTATTTAAAACATAAATTTATCAGGCCTACTCAAATATATACTTTTTAGAATACTTGTAATATAGTTCTAGAGGGAAAGTGGATACAACATAAACACATAGGGTTCCTCTCTAGGTTTCGTAACTTTTATAGGGTTCCTCTCTAGGCTTCGTAACTTTTATAGGGTTCTGTATAATAAATTAGTTTGAGAACTACTGGTCTAACAAATAACAAACAGCACTAGCACAATAATTTTAATTAAAAGTTGACCTTTATCCTTTTCCCCATGTACCATTAAATTGTCAAAAAAGTTCCTTCTTATCTATGTTTTATTGACTTTTTTTTATACATTTATGAACATAATCCAAACCTCTTCCTAACTAACGTAACATATGGTGATTCATGGTTTTGTGGTAAGGCCCTTTGCTCTTATACTTAAGGAGTACCCGTTAGTTGGCCTAAAAGTCATTTGTCCTAAAGTTTAGGCCAAATTACTTTAGGCCAAATGACTTTAGGCCAAATGACTTTAGGTCAAATGACTTTAGGCCAAATGACTTTTAGGCCAAATGACTTTAGGCCAAATGACTTTTAGGCCAACTGACGGGTACTCCCTTCCGCCGCCAATTACGCTCCTGAAACGCTATCCTCGAGCAAGTCCTTCATCTCCACACAAGAACATGATCCTCAATCTAGCGACCTCAACAGGTGCACGGAAATGGGTTGCATTAGTAATAGTAGTGCGCAGTAATGGTGGCAATTAGAATATTATTTATTATTAGTAAGTTATTACCTATGTTTATTAATGATATATTCGAGAAGAAAGTACGGGAGGATCGCCAGCTATACATCAATAATAATCTCAATAGTTTTGTAATATTTACCATGAGCATAATGGGACTAAAGATAAACTTTTTAAATGAAGAGAAAATGTCCTATTCGAATTCCGCGGTGTCCATGGTAAATATTCAAGGCCTGTTAAGATAACTATGTGTAGAAAATTAAACTAAACGCATCTACTTTCTCTCGACACCTCGTAGAAAAAGTATTGTGATTGTAAAAAAAAATCGAACCCAAGATTTTGACAAATGTCTAAATCACATCTGTCTATACCTCAGGCTAGAGACGAAACTATTTTACTGATTGGGCTAAAACTCGGTATCTGAGGTTTTCATAAGGGTCTCTCGAGGAGTTTTTGGAATTAGATATCCAATCCTAAATTTAAGGGTAGTTTACTGAAGGGCAAAAAGAAAAAAAAATGATTTATCTCGAAATTCGCTCTAAAGATTTTGATTATATTTTATATCCAAGCGTTTACCCTTATAAACAAGATTTGCCCATTTTGATCGTTTCTCCTCAACTATTTGAAACATGAAATAAGCTATCATTGTAAAGTTGTAGTACTATTATAGATACACATATTTTATTTGAAATATATTTTTATAAAACCAATAATCTCTGAGATATTAGCAAATATATGTACTCTTTAATTCATGTCTTTGAAAATGAATTTGATTCTTATGCTCTTGTACGGAAAAAGATATTTATTTTTTCTCATTTTTTTGTTTGTTTTTGCAGTTTTTATAGCAATATATGATTATGGCCAAAATAAAAATAATATTTCTCCAGTATAAACATGGAATTATTCACGTGGTGATGTCATCCATCATATCTTGAATCTCTGTCAAAAGCATAGAGGCTTTTGATAGGAAACTTTTAAACGAATAGAAATATTTTTCATCAAATTCCAGGACACCCTTGACATATATTCAAGAACTGTTAAGGTAAAGAAATTAAACTTTATGTTTTCTTTTATATTTTGGCCATAAAAGTTTTGCTACAAAAACTGCCCTTTTCTCTCGTTTCCTAAACTCCCACCTTTATCTTCCAGCCTTAAATTCATCACTGTGAAAAGTAATGCCTTAATTTCAATGATCCGTTATTTAACTTGGCTGGGAATCGAGTCTGGATCCATTAGGTTGGTAGAGGGATATGCTAACTAAGATATCAGACTAGTATGTTGTGTGTATGACGTATTAAACACAATTATGGAAATTCCAATCAAGATAGTCTCCAAGTTAAATCCTTGCACCTATTATAAATACCCGCCTCATTGGCCGAATGATATAAGACGTCATTCTCGTTTTCAGCTTCATCCATCATATCTTGAATCTCTGTCAAAAGCATAGAGGCTTTTGATAGGAAACTTTTAAACGAATAGAAATATTTTTCATCAAATTCCAGGACACCCTTGACATATATTCAAGAACTGTTAAGGTAAAGAAATTAAACTTTATGTTTTCTTTTATATTTTGGCCATAAAAGTTTTGCTACAAAAACTGCCCTTTTCTCTCGTTTCCTAAACTCCCACCTTTATCTTCCAGCCTTAAATTCATCACTGTGAAAAGTAATGCCTTAATTTCAATGATCCGTTATTTAACTTGGCTGGGAATCGAGTCTGGATCCATTAGGTTGGTAGAGGGATATGCTAACTAAGATATCAGACTAGTATGTTGTGTGTATGACGTATTAAACACAATTATGGAAATTCCAATCAAGATAGTCTCCAAGTTAAATCCTTGCACCTATTATAAATACCCGCCTCATTGGCCGAATGATATAAGACGTCATTCTCGTTTTCAGCTGTCCTGATGATGACAGAAATATAAGGGTTCAAATCCCAGTTGGGTGTACTAAGGATAGTTTTTCGTAAATGCTTTCCCACTCTCCATACACGCAAATGTGAGTAGATTAATTCTAAAATACGTTATTCCTCATCCATATCCCATTAGAGTAATATACCATATATGCATGTAACCTGAACAGGTAACAGATAACAGGTAACCTAAATCACGAGGTGATTAAGAACTATATAAATAATCATTTTTCACAATTTCTTAGTCGCTATATCAGATGGCGTCGTTTTTACATGGTTGTTAAAAGTGCCTGGACCATTTCGGTTGCAGAGCACGTCACCAACGCCGTGATAGTTAGTAATCACTCTCTACAAGGCTGCTTTGTGGGACTGCATACCACGCCCCTGAGCCCCAAAGCGCTGCGTCAAAATGTTTCCTACGTTATTCATCTCTCCCTGTTGTTTTGCTGTTTAAAATACATTTAAAACATTCTTAACACAGGTTATTAAAGCTGTATGATCGACTAAGTGTAGTAATCATTTCTTACTTGTATTTTCAAAACATTTCTAAAAGTCGGTAGCGTGTCTGATCAATGAGCCAGGGGTTTGGAGATCGATTACCAGCATGATCGAAAGATTTGTTATTGTTAAGTAGGCAAGCGGTGAACTGGTTGCTGTGAGTCTGTTCTATCGGATTAGTTTGTAAGGCATGTGCTCATTTAATCTTTGTGATCAGAAAGTGTGCGTTAAATACGGTTAAAAATGATAATCATATTTAATTATATACAGGTTGATGTAAACTTTTTATTAAATTACTCGCTATACACATTAATTTTAGTTTACTGTTGAGGAAGATTACCATGTTAGATATTTGCATCAGTGGACCCAAGGACTAAATATGAAACTCATATTAGTATTTTTAGGCGAATCACAGCCAAGTATGTTGAAGGTGATTTTCCCTAAATAGTTATATCCCACACCCTCACCCCTCTACGTTTTCTACAGGCAATAGGGAGTACATTAATTCCTCTAAGTTCTAGTTTCTTTATTCCTACATTTTTAGCGTAATTAAAGTGCGAACACCCCACTTCGGTGGTCGCATGGTCTAAGGCGCTACTCTCACAGTAGACTAGACTGCCTATGACGGGGATATCATGGTTCGATCCCGGTCGGGTGTACTGAGGGTGTTTTTTCCCAAATGTTTTCCCACTTTCTCCACGAAAATGCGGGTAAACCTCCTCTAAATTCAAACTTCCTCATCCCTAACCCATTAGCGTGATTAGTATATAAGCCTAAAGCCCGAATGTGTAGTAAGACGAAATGCTAAATAAAAAGTGCGTACAGCCCGGACGTGTAATACATTTTTTTATGTTTTTAATTGTTTATCACAAAACACGCCTTACTACAAATCTAGAAGAAAAAAATCAGAATTTTATTATTAAATAGGAAATGGTAAAAATTGTGGGAGATCTACTATTATGCAGTAGCTCCTCAACTTACGCGGTTAATTCTTGCCAAGGGTTTCCTCGTAAGCTAGAAACCACTTAAGTTGAATGGTGATTATACATAGGCCTGATTATTTTTGACATGCATGTTTGTTTCAAAGGTAAACTAAAGCTAAACAGGTACTGCTTTTGGGAAGTAAATTTTACAAACTTATTTTATACACAAAATTAAGATGATCGTATCAGCTGTGCATCTGCTATTAGTAACTTCATCTAATATGGTTAGAGTGAATCTCGATAGATGACGTTGCTAGTCTTGAGTCACACTACCGCAACCGTGTATCTATGAATCCACGTAACTCGAATTAATTTAAGTCTAGGACTTACTGTAGCTATATAATAGCTGCGCAGGATTCTATTGCCAACTTATCGGGTCAACAGTCATTCACACAATCGTAAGTTAAAAAACGTTCCGACAAGCTATTAATAAATAATTATTTCCCAGTAAATGAACCCTTTTTTTTCAGTTACATTGGAAGCATAATCTCAGTTTGTTACCTCGTGTTAATTTGTGGCCCGTGTTCCCAGGTATGCGGACGGAACGGTGCGCCTGCGCAATCCGCATATCGAGCTTATGGACCAGGATATACTGTACCATCTAGCACTGGGCAGCGAGTCACACGATCTCATCGCCATGTTCGGAGATGTCAAGGTCAGTTCACTTAACACCAAAAATACGCAAAAATATCTTCTAGTCGTCTGCTTTTCCCCACATCTGTCATTTTTACTTGGTTTTGAGGAGGAATTCTACCGCAGCGCTAGGACGCATCGTAGACACTCAGAAATTCCTCTTTATTTAAAAGTAAGGTTGTCATTTTAAGATATGGCACATGCCAAAATGGAGGTGAAGGGTTTCAATATGTACAGTACCTATGGATTTTAGAATCTTACATTTTAAGTTTAAAAGTTGAACAAAATTATATATATATATAATTTTCAAATAACGTATACCCTAAATTCGCACTTAGTAGCCCGACTCACCTGCCGGATAGCACCTAGTTTAAGTAAGTAATAACAATAATAATAATACGTGACTCACCCAAGAACAATTCAGGAACTTAAATAAAGAATTGTGGTGGAAGTTTAAGCAATCCAACAAGAGCCATCCTAAAAAGTCATGTCAAGTTTAGTCAAGTGCATACAAAAAGTTATTGCATATATTGGTGGCCATCTTAAGAACATTGTTTCTAAAAAAATGAATAATTCAAAGGGTATGTAAAGAATTGTCAATCTTTTGTTGTTATTTTAAGTTTAATTTGAAACATTTAGTAGGTAAAATAGTAAAGGTATGATGTTATTAAAGGTTTCAACACTTTCTGCTCCATCCTGTACTAATTACACTAGCGTGTTTGGAATGAGGAAGGTTGAAATTAAAGGAAGTGCATCCTCATTTGCGTGGCGGGAGAGTGAAAGGCAATTTATGAAAAACAATCCTTAGTACACCCAACTGGTATTCGAACCCCGATCCTTAGACCATGCGGCCACCGAAGCGGGTTATTTTATTTCAGTCAACATTATTTATCGGTATCAAATATAATGTTTTCATCACTTAGAAAATAATCTCCAGTGGTAATGTGGTAAAACATTTTGTTTCCTCCTAGTTCGTGTGTCTGGGTGGAACTCCAAAGAGAATGGAACAATTCGCACATTTCATCATGGAGGAACTAGGTCACAAACTACCCACGGGTACAACTCTTCTAGACATCAGCCAGTACTCTTACCGCTACTCCATGTACAAAGTGGGTCCTGTCCTCTCCATCAGTGTAAGTAGCTCCTTCATTACTTGAATGAGGCAACCGGCACCGTGGTGTACACCGACTGGTACCGTGGGCATTTTTTTTTACAGGAAGGGGAATTACACCAACGGTCACCAGGGTTTCGTTAATTAGGTTTAAGTTAGGTTCAAGTGTTTCAACTAGTTTAATCACCTACGAGTGATGGCGTTGGCAAAACGGTGGGGTCCGGGCTCCTGGCGTTCAGGGCCTACGGGCCTCTCCGTTCGTGCGGTGAGCCATTTTAGAGCTCCGGTGGACAGTTAGTAGTGCTTGAGCTAGAACATGGGCTCCTCAACTCGTGTGCACGAGTAGTGGGGAATTACCTTTCCACGCGCAAAAGGCGTAATCCCATTCCCTTACACATGGGAAAGAGTGGAGAGTAAGGTCTCTTCTGTGAGTGTGAGTAAACAGCTCCGGGTCCCACCCTGGATAGGTGGTAGTCACGAGTCCCCGGTACAGGTCACACCAGTGTATACTGGTAGGGGGGGAAGGAGTTAATTATCGCCTCCCCGGGTATCCGGCCTGATCCGGATCATCTCACCCCTCGGGGTGGGGGGTTGGAGCTTTTAAGGTACCAACCTAGAAATTGCCCTGGGTCTCGATGTCCAGGGTTGCTGTGCAAGCCTGGCTGGCTTCAAGTGTACTAGCACGTATTGGTAGTCGTCGTCGTCGTAGTAGTAGTAGTAGTAGTAGTAGTGTTTCCAATAGTTTCACACCCTCACACTCACCATCAAATCATCTCATCGGGACATGGGAAGAGCCTCCACGGAAAGGATGTACGACTAATACATTCGGGCGTGCCCTGGGCAACGGTACATTAGTGCCAGCTAATCTTTCCACAAATTCTTCCGCCAATGATGTAGTCCAGAAGTGATTTCATATATATATATATATTTGAATAATTTAGTTCATGGCTTGAAGAAAGGGTACATTAGAGAATGCAGGATCAGATGAGGCTAAAATATTACTTATTTCATTTGAATATATGATTAGTTATTTTATGATATGTAATAATCAATAAATTGTAATAGAGTATTATTTAAGCAATATAGAAATTTATATTTGATAAATTCTACAGGATTAATTGCTTGTCACAAAATAAGTTTGAATTTTTGTACACTATAGACTAATTATTGTACTTTAATTATTTCTAGCAACCTATAGTTTGCAAATAATATTCAATTCCTTTAAGTATTTATAGGAATTATAGGCTATAAAACCAATACTCAGGCCTAAAGTCTTCTTTTTTTTCCATCGATAACTGATATCGCATATCACTATTTTTNGTGGACAAAGATGCGCCTCTTTTCTAATTGATTATATATCATTGTATATTATTTTATGCGTGTTCTTATTTGGAGTGGTGATGATACAATGTACATTATTCCGTTCAGAAATCTTACGAGTTTATAGAAAGAGAGAGAAAGTCTGTGCGGTGCGCCGTACCATTTATTTTGTTCATATTTCCACGAAAATAATTTCTTCACAAATGGCTGTGAATACTCAACGTGGGAAAATATATGTTGGTATTCAATTAAAGTTATATTTGTAAACACAAACAAACTTGTATTTGTAGGTCTTATTGAATAAATCATTCTTGTTAATACGCTAAAATAAAAAATACTGTTAATTTCGTTGTGACACAAAATCTCATTCTAAACACATATACACTATACCACATAAATAAACTCTAGGGTTGTGTGGCTTTTTATTTAGTCTATCTTGCATTTATTTTCTAAAAACAAAGCTATATCAAAATATTACTTATGAAGTAACTACACAAAACTTAATATAAAACGTCCAGCAATAACGCCACGAATTACAATATTTAGGTAGCAGAACAAACACATAAACAGTAGGGCCGCCATATCCACGGGTAATACATTCCCATATCCACCACGGTTATGTGAAACCGCGGATAGTACCTAACTATTATATAACATGATATTCATGTAACACACATAAATACGGTAAAGTTTAACTGATAAATTTTATTCACAGTAAGACATTACCAACACTAAATAAAGTGCATTATAATAACGTTCACTTACTATTCTCCATTCTTCCTGTTGAGACGAGCACATGATGATGATGATGATGATGATAATTATAGTAATGATAATGATGACGATGGTGTTATAATAACACTATGTCCACGATGAGAATATGAAGTGTGGTGATAGTGTAGGCATTGCGACTTATAAATAATATTTCTCTCCTTAATTAAAAATAAATATATAACTGCGCAGGGGTGAACCGCAGATAGCTGACACCGTGGATACTGAATCAGCGGATACCTACTGTACAAATAACCAATCAAGTTATATCCCTCACTTGTTTAAAGCTAAGGTCTCCTCATGAAATATCAGTTAAAATAAATGAATGTATATTTAATACGTAAAATGTTCTTCTTGTTTTTAGAGTTATTCTAGTTCTCGTTTGGTTTGATTTGCAAATGACGAGAAGGTTGAGGCTTGCATCCCCACCAGATGGACTGAGTTTTTTTTTTACCGAATGTTCTTTCACTTTCCCTCCACGAATATGAGGGTACATTA
>CABFWB010000137.1:284357-369396 GCA_902151455.1 Timema bartmani | reverse complement strand
GAGGCCTGGCATTCCTCACATTCACAAGTTGTGATTAATACACGTCTTGTCAGAGGTGAAGGAAGGGTTTGGCATTCAGATAAATCTGTGCCGGGACCGAGGATCGAACCCCGGACCCCAGCACGGAAGTCTGACACCTTACCCCTAGACCACCAGGTCACCTAACAGTTTTTAGAGAAAAATATTTTTTTTGCCAAAATAAATAAAATATTGCTCTAGTAGAAACAGAGTTTAATTTTCTTCACATGGTGATATCAACAGTACTTGACAATCTTCCATGAGCATAGTGGCATTAGATGACAAACTTTTAAAAGGAGAAAAAGTTGTCGCTAAATTCCGGGTTAACTTTGACAGATATTCAAGAACTGTTGAGCTCAGTATGAGAAGAAAATTAAACTATATGTTTCTAATGGGGCAATATTGTGTTTATTTTTTGCCAAACAAATGTTTTGCTGTAGAAACTTTAAAAAAAACACCTTTACTCCCCTACATTCCCACCTTAGGAGAAAAGAATAATATTCAGATGGTTTCATCCCAAACGATGTCCATAATGCATACCCCCATCTCAAATATCTGTGACATTTTTCAGCGTGGTATCGCAGTTTCGCCAAACCAGACATGGCATGTTTTATTCGTAAACGTCAAGAAGAGAGAGAGAGAGATCTATTTCAGTTGACACAGATATAGTAACAGCTTAAATAGAGAGGATCCTCCACTTCCGCTAGCAGCACAACCATTCTCCGAACACTGTTATGACAGCGGTATGAATAGAAACGCGAAATGGCAGTGGCTCACTGTCACACTGTCATGTCAGTGGGTTTCAAACCTGTACACACGGTGGAAGTGACTGCGTTAGTTGAGGGTACTGCCACGGTAGCGCTACTGTTACACTATTCCACATCAAAATGGTGTGATTCGTTACAGCAACTGTCACAATTTACTAACCTCTTGTGAAAAAGCTTAATTATTATATGCGTATAACCCGAATGGGTATATATATTTATATAAAACCCGAATGGATATATATATATATATATACCCATTCTTACATGTATATATAACAAATGATTTCTATACTAATAAGTGAAAATTAAAAATATCTTAAATGTATAGCATGCACAAAAAAGAGGGGACTGAGGACAAAATTATTGTTTTTTGGCACTTATTTTTAGTTGTATTTAATTAAGAGTTATCCAAACGAAAATACGTTTTAATATACTTAAGATAGTTTACCTATTTCTTTTTGCTCTTAGTTTTATTACCAGTCCGAGCTATACGCATCTAATTATACTAATAGACTAGGGATGAAGAAGGTATTGTTTAAGAAATTATCCTGCATTTGCGTAGAGATATAAGGAGAATCTATTTAAGGAATTAAAAAAACTTCATTACATCCAGCTGGGAATCAATTCCTTACATCTCCTTGGCCAGCAAACCACAATATACTATCTTGACGTATATTCCACGCACCCATCAGTATTGAAGTAGAAAATCAATTTACTTCAAATTAATATTCATAGCTCTGAAATTAACGACTGTTGATGAGAACTTAAATTACCTTCACAAATTGATAAATGTTTGGACTCTGAAAACTATTTTATAAGCATAATAGTTGGTCATGCGAATAGTTTGGGGAACTCTTGACTAGAAAATCTATGATTTTATCCCCGACCAACTGAATGAACTAGGAACGGATTTTCTTCCTTTTATGAACTATCATCCTCTTTCCAGTGACTTGAGCTCTATTCGGACCACCATGGGAAGAAACTTAGATAAAATGTCATAAAGTTACTGAACTATATATGTATAGTTCACGAACAAATGGTTCAAATATAACGATTATTCCAACTGAACTGGATGAACTAGTTCACCCACTCGAATGTATCTGGCCCAAATAAAATTACAAGGTGATGTTACAGTAAATAATCGGAGTGATATTTTGACCTATCTTTGACACAGAAAGGAAGTAACGAGAAGAAGAAGAAGAAGAAGCTGAGCTTCTCTCGTGGATTTCGCTACTATAGCAGGCTTGATTGAGTTAAAAGGAAATTCATTGTCCCCTTGCTCAAAAAAACTACCCCTTCTACGCGGCCCCACAGCTCAAAGTAATAATCATCACCATCCCATTATCTATCATTATACAGGGTGTCCATAAATTCTAGACATATAGGCAAATAGATATATACACAAATATAGGCAAATATGAGTGTTTATAGAAGTTTTTAACGCATATAAACAATAAAAAATCTTTAAATTGAAAAATTACCCCTGGATACGTGATTCTATTCCCGTGTCCAGGTTTCATTTTTTTCAATTTTAAGAATGTGATATTTCGATGCGGCTATAACTGTAACCAAGAAATATAATAGCTTAACTATTTAATTCATCATGATAAATTCTTAAAATAAAAAAATGACACCTAGACATGGGAATCAGACCCGGGGCCTTTGATTTAGTATGCCAATGATCTTAACACTGATTCACCCATGAGTCGTCCCGTGTACTATAGGCAGCATAAAGTCCTCCAGAGTCGAAGGTGGCTGCGTTATCTGATAGCTCTCATATTTTAATCACACATATGTAGCTGGCGATTTACGCACATCAATTACAGACTCTGCCTGGAAATATGAGTGAAGAATGTTCCTGGACATGGGATGACTCCAACATATAAACGAATGAATTACAATCTATGGATTGTGAACGACTAAATTATTGAACTAGATAAATGAACCGCTCATTTCATTGAACTAAAATTACTTTGAACCATTTCCAACAGTGGGCACTCTTAAGGGTGCTACATGGGAGGGCAGTGAGAAAAGTTGCAGGCGTTTAGAAATCCTGAATTATTTATAAAGTATTTTTATTTTAGTATTGTTTTTCACCAAAATGTAGGCGAAAGCTCAGATCAGTTAAAAAGTTTGAATTTTAAGTTTAAAATGGAATAATCCTACATCATCTTAAAATGTTCTGTTGTGATCATATAAAAAATATGACTTTAATCAATACAGGAAGGTTAGATCTAGTCTTGACTGTAATCTAAGAAGTATAATTTAATGCTTAAAGTGTCGTTGAATTTTACTAAAAAATTTAAACCCGAAATGTAAACCTTTTAACTGCTCAGAAACCTGTTGATAATTTTTACCTAAATTTGGATGAAAATAATATTTAAATATATCAAACAACTTCTTAAATAATGCGAGATTTCTAAACGTATGCAAAGCTTCTCAATGATATACATGTAGCACCATGTATGAATGACCTTGATAGTTCAGTAGGAGATTATTAGTGCACTATGTTAAAGGTTTCAGGCTCAATTTCCGTGTTCAAGTGTCGTTTAAAAAAATAGATTTACTCTTTTAGAAATAATCTTTTTAATTTTTAATTTGAGAATTTTTTTAAACGTGCAATTTCTGAACCGCCTGATTATATTAGCATGATCAGACACAACATACAGTCCCGGGGCGTAAATTCATCACTGTGAAAGGGGAAACCCAAGTTTCAGCAATGATAAATTTTTCGGTCATGCCAGGAATAAAAACTGGAACGCTTAGCTCAGTAGACAAACAATTTACCGTACTTAACTAAGGTGTCGGCCTTTTAAAAATCAATTACATACAAATACATGAGTATATAATTTATTTATATAAATTTATGATCAATTTGCTCCTTAATAAAATAGTTGAAAATGCTTTTCAAAAATAATGTTTTCAAAATTATTTTTGAATTCCCTGGGCTTCGCAGCTAGCCTAGATAGCCTATAATAAACTAAATAGTTCCGGTGTATTGTTTTTTCAACGCACATAGTTCAGTAGGCGTGCGGATGGTTTTTATTTCCAGCATGGCATGGGCATGTCATCCATAGGCATCCTTCTTCACGAGGTGATTAAGCTGATGTACCACGCCAGGGTGAAGGAGCCCGTCTTCTTCCGTATCGGCACCTCGGGTGGGGTGGGGCTCGAAGGAGGGACCGTCGTCATCTCAGAGGAGGCCGTCGACGGTATGCTGCAGCCTTTCATGGAGATCGTGAGTATCTGGAACCAGCTTCATAAATAGTCAGTCGAATCACTGTTGATTAACACGGTCACCGAAAATAAAAGAAAGAACGAGCAGAATGGAAATGTGGTAGCACAACGGCACGGTTACCATATTTTTTGGATAAAAAAAGGACACATTTTTCAAATGGATACATACACCTTATAATATCTTTAGGGATAGTAAATAAGGAGGAAAAATGAGTTAAATAAGCATATATAAAGAAAGGTACAAAGAAAAATGAGGAAGTATCTTTACACACATTTTCCGGTACAACAACTTTTATATCTCAAACCTCAAAAGGACCTTAGAAAATACTTTTTTTTTAAATATTACAGACTTCTTTTAACTATAACATAAAGTGTATTAGAAATATCTCATGATTTTATAACAGATTGAAGCAGTAACTAAATTTGAGTTCAAATTGGACTCTCCTCTTTTTTCCCCTGTACTCTTTAAATGTATCAATATAACTTAAAGCAAACATTTACAAGGCATATTTAAAAAAAAAACATTGTGCCCAGGGGTAGTTTTTACTTGAAATGTTCACGATTACCGCTGATATAATAATTATAAAATCGTTCACATAAGATATTCTCCATTCTTTTCCATTGACCAATCCAAAAACACGATTATCTATTCAGAAAACAATCAGGTTCATCTACAAAGGATGATATAATTTTTAAAATAACCAAATAAGAAACCTACTTAATTAAATTTATTATCTTATCCCTAATCTGATTTGTTTTTATTTTTCTTGGCAACATCACTGCTAAAAATCCCGGAAATGTTCACATTAAAAAAAAAGCCTGTATATACATAAATATTTTAAGTCTCAAAAAGAGGACATGTGCGGGGGAAAGAGAAGGTATGGTAAACCTACACGACGGGCTCTAAATTAATCACACGATATCAGCGATATCCACTCGGTCCACTCGGCGCTAGTTGAAATAGATTCATCCACTCTGAAAACACGTATTTCTACTTGTAGAGTCAATTAGATTAAAGATAATTATTTGCATCCCCATTGTCATTTAAAGCAATAATTTACATGGTTATAAACTAAATTTATATATGCTCATCCAATATACTTATTATAATAGGTTTTTGTTAGGAAGGAACTTTTAGAAACCACTCGATCAAAATTTATGAAATATTATTTCATTATTAGTATTATTTCATCCGCTCCAGTGGTCGAATAGTATCAGGTGTCACTCTCGTGTTAAACTGGCCTGCTGAAGACGGAGGAGATCGGGGTATTAATCACGGTCTCGGGTGTACTGAGGGTGGTTTTCACAAAATTGTTTCCCACTCTTCCTCCACGCAAATGCTGATACAATTCCTATAAATATTAACTTCCTAATCCTTAAAACCATTAGCATAATTAGTACATAAGCGTATAACTCGAACGGGTAGTATAACACGATGATAAAAAATAACTTGAACTACTTGATATTAGTGTGGGATACTGACATCCAAGAACATAAAGTAAATACGATTCTGAGAGCCGTATATTTAGTTGATATTCGGACGTCAACCAATCCCCCATTAGACCTGAACTGCTTGTTATTCGTATATTGAGATATTGATTCTCAAGACTAGATTATGGGCCGTATGTACACTTTAATCTCAGGAGTCAACCAATATCCCAGTGTACGAAATACAAGCAGTTCAGGTCGAATGGGGGATTGGCTGACGTCCAAATTTTAATTATAATATATGGCTCTTATCCCGACGTATCTGAGTGACCACCCACCCTCACGTGGATGAATTGACACTTGTCGGGGAAATAAAATCGAGTCAAGCCATCGTGCCAATCGCTCTTTCAGCCTGTCCTCGGCAAGATCATGCAGCGGCCCTCCAAGTTAGACAAGAGGCTCGTGAGAGATCTCAAGTCCTTGGCGGATCCCAACGACCCGTACGACATCGTCACCGGCAAGACCATGTGTGCCATTGACTTCTACGAAGGTCAGTCTACCTCTTTCATACAGTCGTTCGTTATAATGTCTTTGTAAGCTGTAGCTAACAGGACTGGCTACCGAAGACGTAAGGTTTGGTTGGGCACCACTTTGGTTAAATATCCCAGGAAACAAGAAAAAGAGGGTGAGAAAAGAAGTAATATTTATATTTGACGAAAATCAAGGTCAATTTCATGCCTTTTCTTCACGGTTATTAAAAATAAAATAAAAAGTACTATATGATTAAGTATTTATGCTTCAGATACAAATTTGAAATACTTGTATTTTCACTATTCCAACAATTCATGTTGAAAGAATGTTAGGTTTAAAAAAGTTAAGACTAACATTGGTGGCTTTTACCTCTTTTTAGTGTTAATACGAACCATAGTAAGTTTCTTACTCTCTGAGAACTAGGCTTTTTATTTGTCAAATTCTCATCAAAGACAAAAAAAAAAGTAACTAATGAGAACTGAACCTTCATCAGTAGATAATAAATTCAGAAGAAGGAATTAGCTTTATCTGTGGTTGGGAGGGGAGGGGGAGCCTTCCAATAACTATTATGGTGTAGCTTGTGTTAAAATAAATGGTACGGAACTCCGTACTAACTTTCTCGCTCTATTGTTTAAAATGGAGGTATTTAATCAAAATTCGTAATATAAGATACACTAGCAAGCCCGAGAGCAAGTTATGCTATACAGATGTAAAAAAAAATTCGACTCACGGTTTTAAATTTTATAATTTTAATTTTAAAGAATTAACGTCTTCATTTTATGTTTGGACCAATAAAAAATATTGATATTGGGTCCCCAAGGGTCAACACCTCATATTAAAATTTTGACTTTATCTCGAAATAGAGTCTAAACTATTTTAACGATCGGGCTAAAACTTCGCATCTAGGGTTTTCATAGGGTTGCCCCAAGGGATTTTTGGAATTGGATATCTAACCCTAAAATTAAGGGTGGTTTACTGAAGGGTGAAAAGAGAAAAAAATCTATTTTGATTAAATTTCATTTCTAAGCATTGATCAATATTATAGGCCTAAACAAAATGACTACTCTAATTTTATCGGCAAAATGGCTTTAAGGGTACCGGTATGATGCGTAAATTATCTTTTTTTTTTATCACATCTCCAAAACTATTTGAGATATGAACTTACCCGTTAGTTGCAAATATATAGGTTTATTTATAATACAATTATTTTAATTGAAACATATTTTATAAAACCAATAATTTTAGAGCTAAACGCGTATATATTTTTTTACTTTTCGAACACTAAAGCTAAATATTGCGACCGTAAAAGAAATCTAGCCCGAGATGTTGATGGATGTAGATGTTTCATGACCCCGAACTCAAAAAAGTGGTTTATGCAATGCCGTCTGTCTGTGTGTCTGTTTAACCCTAAAATTAATAGTAGTTTAATAAAGGGTGAAAAGAGAAAAAATTCATTTTCTCAAAATCAGCTCTAACTATTTTGATTAAAATTAGTATCTAGGCGTTTATTAAGATTATAAACAAAATAGACATTTTCATTTTCCTATGAAAATGATTTTAAGAGTACTTTACAGAAGTGTAAATTTCCATATCTCCACCGCAACTATTTGTGATACTAAATAGCTTATCATTGCAAAATTTTAGTACTATTAAAAATAAAAAACTTTTATATGAAATATATCTTTATAAAATCAATAGTTTCGGAGATATTGGCAAATATATTAATACAATTTTGTGAGCTTTAGTTGTACAGAGATACTACTTTAGTTTTAGTGGAATAATTCTCTATTTCCATTGAGTAAGTAGATTAGTAAGTCTCTCAAGATGCTTATGTTCTTTTTACTTTATCGCTATCTTACAGGTAGGTAGGTACTGTGATCGTCAAAAAAATCGAACTCAAGATTTTGATAAATCTCGACGTTTCATGACTCCCCGAATCCAAAAAAGTGGTTTTTGAATCCCCGTCTGTCTCTCTGTACCTCCAACTAGAGCCTAAACTATTTTACCAATCGGGCTAAAACTTGGTATCTAGGGTTTTCATAGGGCTGCCCCTAGAGTATTTTGGAATTGAATATCTAACCCTAAAATTAAGGGTAGTTTACTGAAGGGCAAGTAGAGAAAAAATCGATTTTCTCAAAATCGGGATCAACGATTTTGATTAAAATTTGTATCTAGGCATTGATTAAGATTATAAATAAACAGCTATTTTCATTTTCCCATGAAAATTACCTTTAGGATACTTTACAGAAGCTGAAATTTCCGTATCTCCGCAACTATTTGTGATACTTAATAATCTATCACTGCAAAATTGTAGTACTATTAAAAATAAAAGACTTTTAAATGAAATATATTTTTTTATAAAACCAACAGTTTCTGAGATATTGGCAAATACATTAATACAATTTTGTGAGCTTTAGTTGTACTTAAGTTTTAACGCAATAATTCTCAAATATCATAGAGTAAGAAATGAGTAAGTCTCTCAAAAAGTGTATGTTCTCTTTCTTTCAATCTCTTAGGATAAATATTTGTACAACAATGATCTATTTCTATCATTTTAGTTTCAATAGTCAATATTTACCTATTTTATTGGTCAACATTTTTAAATTAGGAATTTAATAGCAATGCTATACCCATGAGATGTGCAACCCCTAATAAAATGTCGACAATTTTAAACCGGAAGTCAACAACTTATTACGCAGTGTTGACCCTTGGGGACACAATATTGATCTATTTTTATCGGTACAAACATACAAATGAGGACATTCATCAATTCTTTAAAAATAAAATGATAAAATTAAAACCGGGACTCAAAAAATGTTTTACATAAGTATAGTGCAATTTATGCTTGGGTTTACTAGTGTTTATTATTTCATTTCACATATATTATGAGTTTTGAGTAAATATCTCCATTTTTAAACAATAGAGTGAGACAGTCTGTGTGGAGTTCCGTACCATTTATTTCTTTAATCTCTTAGGGAAACTGTTTGTACAGCAATGATCTATCTCTATCATTTTAGATACAATAGTCAATATCTACCTTTTTTATTGTTCTAAATTTATAAATGATAGATTTAATAAAAGTGCGATAACCATAACATGTGCAACTCCTATTAAAATCTCGAAAATTTTAAACAGAATTCAAAATTTTAAAACGAAGTATTGACTCTTGTGAACTCAATATCAGTTTTTTTTGGTCCAAATAAATTATTGAGGACTTTAATCCTTTAAAAAGACAATTATAAAATTTAAATCCGTGAGTAATAAAATGTTTAACGTAAGTATAACGCAATTTTTGCTTGGGTTTGCTAGTTTCACGGGTTTGCTTATTTCGTTTCATACACATTACGAGTTTTAAATAAATATCTCTAATTTTATACAATGGCGTTAGAAAGTCCGTACAGAGTTCCGTACCATTTATTTTTAACTTTAAATTAATTTTGCTTATTCTGTAAGTTTTTATTACTTTTCTAACATAAATCTAATATAAAAAGTAGGAAGTTAAATCTGTTCTCTTATAAGATAAAATATGTGTATATTGAGTACACACTTTGATATCGCTTGATTAGGCTGCAGGGGGAGATGTTTGGTTTGATTTAGCTCCACGCCAACATCACGAATGAATGCTCGAGATCTATAGAAACTGCGCCAAAATGCGCGTAGATTTTTAAAGCCAATAGAATCAAACACATATACATATATAGATGAAGTCATGTCACAACCATGCAAAACGTCAAAATATTTTTTTATTTTACTAAATCGTTCAACCCGCATCGGTGGTCAGATGGTCTAGCACGTCAATCTTTTGCTAGACTGGATTGCCAATAAAAGGGAAAACGGGGCTAGGTATACTGAGGATTTTTTTTTTGCCAAGTGGTTTCCCATTTTCTTCCGTTCAAATAAGGGTACATTTCCTCTTATATTCTAGCTTCCTCACACCTATTCCACTAGCGCAATAAGGGTGTAATTTTAACCAAAACGGTGAAAAACTCAGTTAATTTTTTATGTTGGTTTTTAGGTCAAGGCAGGATAGATGGAGCGTTCTGCGAGTTTTCCGAGTCTGATAAGATGGAGTACTTGCAGAACATATGCGCGCACGGCGTGAAGAACATCGAGATGGAAAGCTTGGCGTTCGCCGCACTCACCCATCACGCCGGTATCAAGGCCGCTGTGGTGTGCGTGACCATCGTCAACAGACTGTTAGGAGACCAGGTCAGTTGATATGATGCGGCACAGGTGTTCTCTACAAGGATGTCTTGTCGTGATGGGAGATTCTTGAAAACACAAGTATCGATCTCTTTTGCCCAAATCACAGTTTTGGTGCAAAGGGGTGAACCTATTTTGCGGACCTTTGCTAAAAAGGCTGATAGAAAAATAGAAATAAACGTTGGGCTTTTTTTTAAGTGTACCTATTTATTTTGCTAGTATTATAATCTAATCGTTTAATTATGAGCTACCCCAGGTGGGAATCTACCCCCTCCTCCCTGTTTTGAAATAAGTTCCTTGTTTAAGAGCGTTCATAACAGCTGCCCCAACTCCGCCCCTGGCTCACTTCTGTGTTTGTGTGCGCGCGCGCAAGGTATGGGAGTCAAAGGGAAAAGAAAATACCAATATTTTCCAGAAATGTGTGCAATGCTTTCGTATTTGAATGATTACTCTAAATTTTCCGTGGGGACGATGGTGGACAAAGCGGCAAAGTTTCTTGTTAATAACTACAGTATGTATGTCCCTATTATGACAGAATGAAGATATGTGCACATTGCTCAGCTGTAAAGCCATTCTAAAATTGTAAAAAAATTGCCTTTTTCAATGCAGTTTTTACCCAAATATCATTTAATATTTCAGCAATGTTCAGTACAAGGAACTTCTATTAACTCTTTATCTCTTTAATGTTTAATCATAGATGATCTACGTGGAATAGTGTTCGTGTAAATTTACGATTTCTAGCCAACTGTATCACAGAGTTGATTGGCATGCTCTTAAGGCCCTAACTGTGTCTTTCTCTCCAGATACATGCTCCGAAGGAGGTCCTGGACGAATGGCAGCTTCGCCCCCAGAAGTTAATATCCCGCTACATCAAACACTATCTCAGCATGAAAGGACGGTTCCTATTGGATGGGCAAGGAGGTTCCATGTGCGTTAAAAGTCCTCGCCGGTTCAAATTGGTGCAGCAAGAGTCTGAAAATTATGATTAGATGGGCCTTTTAAATAGCCCTGACGTTAATGTTACTAAGAAATGTTCGAAGGTTGCCAGACTAGCGTCATGAAGATATGTTTGCTAGAAGTTCTCACAAAAAAATAAAATATCTAAGGTGCCACAAACATTGAATATACAGGATAGGGAATAAGTTGTTGACACATTTAATAACACAATATAGGTACTATTTCATCTATTAAATGCTTCAAATTAAACTTAAAATAAAAAAATTGAGAACTCTCTCCATACCCTTAAACAATAATTATTAATTTTTTAAAAACAATGTCATTAAAATGGCCACGATTACATGTAACACATTGTTGAATTACTTCAACTTTCATAACAATTATTTCCTTAAGTTCCTGAATTGTTCTTGGGTGAGTCACATAAATATAGCTCTTTAACATATCGCACAAGAAAAGTTCTGGAGCTGTTAAGTCTGGTGATGTGTTGACCAAGGCGATGTCTCCAAATCGTGAAACTAGATGATATTTGATCTTTTTGACCCCTGAACTGTAACATAAGGGCTTTGATACCAACAACATGTAGTTCTAGCAATATGGGGCAGCGGCCTACAAAGCCTAAATATCAATGGAGGTGCTTCACCAAATGTTTCCTGGGTACCTCTTTTCCCGATTTGGGGACATCGCCTGGCCACCACACTCATCAGACGTAACCGCCTCGGACTTTTTTTTTGGGGCATGTTGAAGAGTCATGTTCACGCGACTCACCCAAGAACTTAAAGAATTGTGGTTGAAGTTGAAACAATTATACAAGAGACATTGCGAAAAGTCATGTCAAATTTCAAGGAGCACATACAACAATGTATTGCATATAATTGTGGCCATCTCATGAACATTGTTTTTAAAAATTCAAGTTTATGTAGTAAAATTGTCAATTTTTGTTGTTGTTGCTATTTTAAGTTTAATTTGAAGCATTTAGTAGTTAAAATAATAAAGATATACTGTTATTAAATGTATCAAAACTTTATGGCCTACCCGGTATATATTCGAAGATCACGCTAGATAGTGGAAAAAATCCATACGGAAGTTAAACACTAAACATTATCTCTACATTTCACCACTAAAAAACACTACTACGAATGTGTGACTGAGGTTGGTGAGCGAATACAATATTTTTTATTCTTGCTTTACTTTAAGTTAACCTATTTGTCAGGAGCGTAGGGACGTAGAAGCCTAGAGGGTGCCCCGACAAATGGTACCAGTGACATTTCGTACCACTCAATTTTTCATGATATTTCATAACACCCTACCTGAAAAGGGTCTACTAATGACTTCAAAATATTTACGATCCGACAAATGCTACCACATATCTATCTAGCCTAAAAAACGAGCTAATATGTGCAAGCAAGGCTCATTACTGTATATTAGATAGCTGTTAGAAGGTCAAAATTTCAGTTAGTATAAGTTAAATAGTGAGTTAGGTTAGATATAGGTTAAGTTAGGTTAGGTTAGGTTAAGCTAGATTTCCAATCTTGAAACGCTCCACTACCCTTGCCATTCTCCTTTGCAAATTGACCTTTCATATCAGAGGCATCTTACACACTAATTAAATTAAATTCACCAAAATGAATTTAAAACTGTCGCATATTCGCTTGTAGACCATCAGAGAAACATTTATAAGGGCTGGAAAACACAAGCGCTCATAGTAAAGACATATTCGTTAGTAATAAAAACCATCAATCATATTCGCCAAGCTTGTGACTTCTTGATGAATATGTCTATACGTTCAAAGCTATGATATTCAATAATTCGTCTCACCTTAAAATGAAATTTATGTCGTAATTTCTCCACTCAAATAATCATTGTTACATTAGTAAATATTATCATTACCAAGCAGATTACGTGAAATCAACTATTGAAATTTACTTATATTAATTATTCTCGACTAATATTTCTAAAGAAAGAAGTATCTTACATTAAATGTACTTAAGATTCATGTAAATTACTTTTTTACACGCTTGCAAATATACAAAAAATAATGTAGCCTCTAAACATATGATTTACATAATCGATGGAAAATTTTACCCCGAAGTTTTTGGAAAACCTATAAGGAAGTCGCCATTGATATACAATGGTGTTCTTTATTAGCTGATTTATATTCAAAATAAAAACTATTATATGCGAATATTGAGTTTGTATCCCGAATTCATGTCCCGATGGTTCCGTAAGTGAATCACGAGAAAAATTGCTAATTATTTTCAGACACAATAGGTCACACCATGATTATGATTTATTTTTATTAAGAAATATTCCTGTAAAAGAACAGATTAATACACAAATAATAATCAAAGTCGATTCAACCAACACATTTTTTTAGAGGTGTATATATAAACGTCCCCATTACTCCATAGAAGACTGTGTCATAGATAGCCTCTCATGAACCAATAGTAAATAGCAGGGCCCAGTCTCTGATGACTTAAAAATAATAAAATAAAGGCTTATAAAATGACTTCAAACTTACAAAAACTACCTAGAAAAATGTACAAAACTCGTAATGAATGCACACGACTAAACCAAACACGCGCTTTACAAATAAAATTTAAAAAATATATCCATTCAACGAAACGTCTAAACTCTTGCATTTTGCTGATTACAATATACATTTTATAAAATCTGCTCCTCCCCTACCAATGCAACCCATTCCAGACTAGTTACAATGTTTCATCAGGAATGTTTATTTTACAAACGTACTAATAAAGAGGATACAAAGTTAATCACCTACATTATCTTCTCATTCTGACAACTCTATGTTGGGAACATTATGTTTGAGTTATCACGCATATTTTTTAAATTTTGATACTATTAAAAATATTACTATTCAAAATAAATCCCCTTAAATGACTAAAGGAAAATTCTTGAAAATGAATGAAAAATGACGCAAGCCAAGAAAATATGACCTGGAATTCCAAAATGACAAGTAATGATCAAAAAAGGACCTATAAAATGTACATTTTTACAACTAGGTGATCATGAACAGAATCTTATGTGCACATTAGCATTATCCGTGATGTACCGAAAAAATATGACTTGTCACCAAAATCCGGTCCATGATGATCAGCTTCTCACTTATCCTAAAAGTGCTTTGGAACATTTGTGAGATCCTCCCCAGATGAGTACACAGTTTTTCCTGGATAAATCTTGATTCACACGTTCACCGAAAATAGAGAACAAAATCTGCTTGAGTGGCGCAGCAATTCACTCGCTGTTTGTTGACCCATGATTCATTGCAACGCTAACTTAAAACAGCTGATTATTAACATAGTTTATTTTCTAGTAGATTCATCCATCGGGAGAATGATCTAATATTTATATATATATTAGATCTAATATTTATATATATATTAGATCATTCTCCCGATGGATGTTTTCAAATTTAAATACTGACACGAGAGTGACGCTTTAGACCATCCGGCCACTGAATTGGGTGAGGTGTAAAATGGAAGGCAATGCAATTTCTTGTTAAATCAAATGTTAACAAATAATGTAGAGAACAAATTGCTGATATACTCCTGAAGTGAAAATTTGAATCAAACTATCCCTCCAACAAAATGTAAAAAAAGAACACTCCTATTTAAATGAACAAGTAGGGAGGGCTATTATTTGCTCTAAATCAATGAAACTATAATTTTTGAGAAATCCAAAGTGAACTTCCAAGCCACGGGATATTAATGCGCAGAATCTGGCAACCTTCTGATACTTATGATTATAAATTGGAACAATGACACATTGAAAAATATTGTGATACGTTAAGGATGTCAGTATTTTAGTTATGCACCACAGTTTTTTTGTTATAACATTATTTTTTTATGGCTTTAGTTCTATTTGTATTGTTAAATTGTTTAATCATGACTTTGTTTTTGAGGGTCACAATTTATCATATAAAGCGCGTAGAAAAAAACTGCACACATATAATACAGAACATACTGCAAGGCCGTACCCATAACTATCTTCAGAAAATGAGGGTAGAATAGGAACTTTTACCTTCAATGCAAAAGTCTATCATAAAATATATATAAAAGTCAAGCATTAAATCCACTTTGAAACAATTTAAATTTGTTTTAAAAAACATAATCGAGGTTGTAGATCAGGGCTATTCAATAAGTTATCCAAGCAGACCACTCCAAAAAATCATAATATTTGGTGGACCAGACATTTAATTCAATCTGGCAGTAATTTGGAACGTTATTATGTTATACTTTTGTAGTTTAAAAGAGGGAGGGTGGAAGTGAAACGTAATTTGATACATATAATATTGATATAATCCAGTGAAATTTAAAAAATGTAAGAAATAGAAAATTTTCAACATCAAGCTTTCTTTTCTTACTACTCGAAGTAGAAAGTGCCATTCTAGAAAACTTACAATAATACTAATTACAAGTGAAGCACTCCGCTAATACTATAAATAATGCACGAACAATAAACCAGGCAAATATCAACTGGCGAAACATCGGCAGCTGTTGGATGGAGGGGAGAAGAGGTGTGAGTCACTTTCAGCCCCCCTGTCGCTTGGCCACCTGCATTGTTCAAGGTCAAAAGCAAGACTATGTTATATAGTTCAGCCGTTATGTGGTGGCGCTTGAAGGGAGAGATATCGGGTAGGGATGTGGTATCGAAAGAAAAGTATCGATACTGTACTCATTTAAAGTATCGGAAGAAAAATATCGATACCATAGTAGTATCGAAAGAAAAATATCGATACCATACTAGTATCAAAGAAAAGTATCAATAGCAGTAAGTATCGGTATCGAAATATTAATCTGGATTTTTTCCAAGCCAAACAATAATTTCAACTTTTGCATAATAATAATAGTAGTAATAATAATAATTGTAGTTTCATATTTATTTAAAGACTGAAAATTATAATGATTTAACCATGTTATAGTATATTTAGGTCTATCACGTCTATGCTATATGTTAGAACTTGGGAGTTATAATAAATAGTATTGTATAGTGAATATTATAAAAGGTTATACCATACCTATGTCTATGAAAATTTAGCTGATGGGAATTTATTTAATAGCTAAATATGATTAGTAATATATTTTTTCAGTCTATTTTGTACCCTTCTTTAACCATAGTAAACATTTAAGCCAAGCATGAGTGAAGATAACAAAAAGGTTGTTCCTTTCGATACCTATCCAATACCGAAGTGTGAGTACTAATATCAGTAAAAGTATCGAAAAAAAGTATCAAGTAAAAAAAATACTAGTATCGAAAGTAAAATATTGTAAGAGTATAATTATTTTAAGGTATATTATGGCAAGAGGTTCCTTGTAAGCACACGATGTTTGGTGGTGCCAAGGAGCAAGTAACACTAGGCTTGCAGCTTCTCCCCACCACTGATGAGAGACTGAAGAGCTCTCTGACCGTTCAAGGTCAGGCGCCTTTACATACCGTCTGAACTATACGAAGCATCTCCAGTGATGTCACGGGCCAAACTGCGGAGCTTGGTGAGATGGATGTGGCCCGCGGCCCGCCAATTGAATAGCCCTGTTGTAGATGCTATGGATTTTACAAGATTCCAACAAGCCACTAGCCAAGACAGTGAGGAGCTATATCAAACATATAATAGTATACTAATACTGGAGGGGTATGCACCCTCTGACCTCTCCCCACCTTCGCCGGTATGGCCCTGAAATACTGTATTAATCTGTATTCACGTCGATTGAGGAGTTTATTCTAGGCGTTAATTAAAGAAGATTTTCTAAATTTTATTGTTTATAATGACGTGTTCTTTGGTTGAAAAAAAATGTTTATGTATTAACCTAAAAAACATGAACAATTTTTATACAACCAGTCATTTAACTAGTTTTTTTTATGTATTGTTGTATGAGGCGTAGTAATTTACACGTCTATTATGTCTTATAAATGTTTAACATTATTATAGAATGTTTTTGATTCCAGGAAATGAAGATATAATATGTTGCATGCTTTTACTTGCGCTGAATTTAAATTAATTTGATTTAAAAATAGAATCGAAATGATAATAGTTTCTTCAATAACTTTATTTTCAAATATTTATTTGGAATCTGATTTATTTGACTTGTAATATTTTAAAATATAGATACTATAATTATGTCGACTTTAATGAATATTTAATGTGTTAAAAATACTTAATGCTCTTTATTATATTAACTTTTGAGAATATTTTGTTTTAAATGTGAACATCATTTAATTAAATTAATTATAATGAAGATGTTAGATTAACTAGTTTAGTTGTTGTTTGGTTTGGACATAGTATTAGAGTATTAGAACCCGTGTGTAATATATTGGAAAAAATAAATCAGGACCTTTAGTGTTAGTATATATTATGTATAATATATTTAAAAATTCAACCAAACAAAAATATGTTTTACTTTAGAATGAAACTCCCCTTTTATGATTGTAAGAAAAAAAAGGAGGGGAGTTTCAAAATATATAATTAATATACATTTTAAACCGTTAGCGGCAACAATACGCGGAAGGTGCTCTTATTGAATTGTTGTGAATGTAGCAATGTATAGAATAATTGTCTACTATAACAAATTATTATTAAATAATTAATTATTGTTAAAAATTGTTAATGTTTGTTATAACTATGAGTACTAGATTTCATCGTAAGATGGCATAGTTTAGTTAGCTTTCTCTAATTACCCATCTGCTACTTTTTTCTTCTCTATAATAAGAACCTTATGGAATTGAGTGTGTAGATTATATTTTCATTCATTTTCATATGAATACTTTAAATAAAGAAATATTATTTAATCGGAAAAAAAGTATTGCAGAAAATTCTATATACATATTATATCTCATTTTAAGAGATAGATTCATTATAGGACAAATTCAAAAAAATCTTATTACATTACATATTTTGTGTTAAGAGACATTATATTATTATTAATTTTATTCAACTCTACTTATTGAACAATGGTTGCAACACTACTAAGCTATATACCTTTGAGGATATAAATTCATATATATATTTTTAGCACCACGTCTTACTACCATTCGGTCTATACGCCTATGTACTAATTACGCTAGGGATTAGGAAGGTTATATTTAGAAGTAGTGCATTTACATTTTCTTGGAGGGAGAGTGTAAAACAATTTTGTAAAAACCATCCTCAGTAGACCCAACCAAGATTTGAACCTTGATATCCCCGTCTTCAGCAGGCCACGCCACAGATCACCCAGGGGACGCCTTAGACCGTTCGACCCTTGAAGTGGGTCATTCAGTGATTATAATGCATCTTATCAAATAAGTTTTCGTTTATATATCAAGAGAAGAAATCATTATGTGGGCTATGACGACTGTATTTAATACATAGTAGTGTAATTTCTCTCATAGGTGGGCACTGAAACTAAACATCAGGTTAGGTTGTTTTTTTCTGGTGACAGTAAGGTTGAGGTTCTAATCCCAGCAGGGTATATTGAGGGTGGTATTACCTTATTGATTACACACTCTGATTAAAATCGAATATTATTATATTTCATCTAAATTCTACTTTACTCATCTTAACCCCATTAGCGTAGCCAAAATGCGTATATCCAAGGCAGGTAATAAGACGTGGCAGGAAAAAATTAGTTTGATTATTTGTTTTAATTAAATAAACTACAAGCGTTAAGATTAAATAATTAAAAGTTTTCTTTGTGATATGTTTAAAATAAGTGCAAGTGACAACTTAATTTGAGGATCTAGAGAAGATAATAAGGTAATTTAGAAAAAATGTACTCGACCTGGATTCGAACCATTCGTACGTAATTAAAGCATTCTAGCGTTCAGCTAACACTGTCATTGGTGAGAGTGAAAATGTCAATAAAAGGTCAAAAAAATTATTCTGAAATTTAAATTTTATGTGTTACGGGGTATAAGGAAAAATCCATTACGTGTTCAGTGATTGAAAAAAAATCATGGCTGTCAATTGTTTGGAAAATTGTATTTCTTCTCTTAACTAATTTTAATAAAATAAATAATTATAACAGAATTTACCAAAAGTAAAACAATATTTTACTAGTTAAACCTACAGTTACTACCACATCGGCTGTCGGTATGTTTATTTAATCAAAACTTAATTTTTTCTGTAAGTGCTTGAATAGTGCAAGATAACTACAAACAAATACAATTACTGTTTATTAAATTTTTAATTTGGTCCTCAAATCTGCTAATAAATTAATATTATATATTTAATAAGTGTACTGTATTTAAAACCCTCACATAGTTGACTAAAATTAACAATAAAATGTTAATTATAATTAGACTTGTATGATGGATGCTTCTTTTGTTGTGATACCTATTTGAATATAATTATTATATATAATGCTTTTAAATACAATATGTAAGCTATATGATCAGTGGCATTTGTTTTTAAATGTTGGATTAATTTTATCAGGAGTTTTTTAATAATAAAATGGATTGTTAATGCACTATTAATGACCAACAACTTAAATTTTATATACATGGAAATGTGTCGTCTATAATACTATTCAATTAAATAAAATCCTAACTGAGTGTAATTTTGATGTGAAGACTATACACCTATTTCGACACCTTCTAGCGCAACGAATGGCTAAATCTTTGTAACATTTGATAGTTAATATATGTAATTTGTTGAGTGCTAAAAATCATCAAATTATTCTTTTTTTTTCAGTCTAAGCCTATCTATGTTTTAAATAAGAAAACTGAATAATTTTCTTACGCTACAATATTTTAACTCTAACAATCATTTTTACATTGACTTGTTCACAAATTACAATAAAGAAGATAAATTTGTTTCCTTTTCTAAAATAATGAATTAACACATACACATTATGTACACTATTTTTAAATAAACAGGAGCCTTAAGGGGATGAGTGGTGTTTTATTTTAAATTCAGATAAGGCCTGCATTGGTGGGCATGCGGACTAAACCTAAAGCTCGTCTAGTCGGGTATGCCGGTAATGGTTAGGTCAGGGCTAGAAGTCCGTCCAGTAATACTGAACATAGCTTTTACTTAAATGTTTCCCATTTTCCCTCCAATAAAATTCAAGTACGTTTCCTCTAAATTCTCTCTTCCTCATCCCTTCTCATTGTGTTTAAATTATTCGAATAGCCCGGACAAGTAATAAGACACAACACAAGTAAGTTTTTTATTATTTAAATATGTATCATACTATTTTAATTTAAAATTATTAAGTCCCTTATTTACAGTGCACGATAGCTACCCCTAACTCTAACCCTACCATGAAACCGTCTGGATGGACCCCAAGTAGTAAGCGGTTGGAATACTGGGTGATTGGGTGGTGCGTGGTAGTGAAGAATAAAGTGATTGTAAAATTAACATATTTATTGATGATAATATCTATAATACTATACACAGATAACAAGGAATACTATCGCGTGACGTGGAAAAATTAACGATGGTGAGGCTCTTCGCGAGCTCCCTAAAGAACCGAGTTCGATCCCCTTCACATGGTGGGAGACATGAGATAGCGGTTTACACATGTGTCCTCATTAATTGTTGTTAACGCACTCTTCTGACATACACTTCAGCATGGCTTCTATTCAACAGGCATGATGCTACGCCCCTGCTATTTAGATAAACACAAGGTTTTTCCTAGTTGTTAATTGAAACACACTCATCTCGATATTCCCATCAGTCAAGGTCCATCGGCCGCACGATGCTTTCTTGTCGACAGGATATAATATAAATCTAAACAGGATGTTAACCCGACACTGTTCGACTTCCAAGGAAATATACAAGCATGGATTAACAATTTTCCAGAATTAGCTTTAAAATAATATTCTATCACAATAAGCTATTTATTTTAGAATACAATTAAGGACGTACCCAAAAATGTATTGGGAAAAAAGTTTGGGGGGGGGTGGAGGGCGAGGCCTCGAGGTGATGTGTACCAAATGAGAGATATAAAAGTGTATTTAACATTAAATCCCGATTGAAGCAATTTAAAATCTGATTTCGACGTAAACACAGTTATAGATGCTATGAATTTGATAAATTCTCCAACTAATTACTACCCAAGACATTGAGAAGGAATACAAAATTACACTTATCATAATAATAATTTCTAGGGAGTGTTTGAAAATCTAAAACACCCCCTCTCGGCACAACCGTCTTTATTAGGTACAGGCCTATTAGTTGGTACATTAAGAAATATGTAGTTTTTTTACATGATTTTTTTTAGCACCAAGTCTTACTATCCGTTCGGATTATATGCCTTTTTACATGTTCTTCTTCTTTGTGTCTGACCACCCTGAGTTTTCTCCAATAATTATTTGCACCCTCATAATGTTACTATAGGCACAAATCCCAACCAACAACAATAAAATGTCTTAAATACATTTTTTAAGCTCCGCGCCTTATTACCCCGTTCGGTTTGTGCACGTATGGATACATTACATTCATGTGTTAGGTGTGAATAGGGATGAATTTAGAAGAAGTGTAGTCTACCTGTATTTGCGTAGAGAGGTAGTGGAAAACAATTTATAAAAGTCCTCTCTTAGTAAACCTGACCGTGATTCTAACCCCGATCTACCTCTAGTCGGAAGTCTAATCTGTATATTGCAGAAGTGACGCCTTAGACCACATATCCACTGAAGTGGGTCGTCTTTCCTATATTAAATATATAATTCTGGATTTAATTGATACAGTTTCCCGGAAAGCATTCCACTGAAAGTAATGACGATTTAGTCGTATGGATGGACTCTTGAGAGAATTATATCAGAAGGAACGTACCTCATACTTTAACAAGTTTTTGGATAGCTAAGTATAAAGAGCATTGGTGTGTAAAAGGTCCAAATTTCTAATACGAGTTCAAGCACGTTTTTCTTATACCCACCCACATCTATTTATGGTTTAAGACCATTTATTTTTCTAAAATTTAAATTTAATAGTAAAAAAAAAAGAGTCTACTGCTGGTATTTTTGGGTCCTTATGTGCTAGTAATAATAATTGTTACCAACCTAAACTAAGTCTAAAGAAACATAAAAAAATGTTACCAGTTTTACCATTTATCTAGCTTGAGGAAGAGAACAATATTTTGAATAAACGACCAGTATTATAACCTAAGGGAATAAAACTCTGTTTTTTTGAGTCAGGCGTGATAACTATTCACCTAACCCTGAGAATACCCAATGCCTTCTAGGATAAAGGACCATTCTGTTAAAAGTACGTTAAGTTTGGCCACCTTACTCATTATACCCTTAACCTTTTTTTTAGTTATTTTCTAAGATATTTTAATGAAGTCATTCGTTGCCAGGGAAGGACTTGACCAAACGTTAACAAACAACGACATATCCGTGTTGCATTTAATGTCATTTTTGTGTTTTTTAAAACAAAAATGCAATACGTAGCGTTTCATAAAAGTTTATATAAATATAATTTTAAAAGAAATATGCACATATTATCGACAGTAAAATTGTGAGATTTATTAATCATACAAACTAAGTACAATATTTAAAAAAAAATTTAATGATTCGTGAAATATTTTACTTGTGGATTAATTAGTGAAACATTATATGTGAGCAAGCTTTTTACTGACTCTGTATTCCAAGAAATGTGCGAGTATTATTCAAATGCACTTTACCTACAGCTTGAATAGTATATAAACTACTTATTATTGGATATTAGCTGTAATAACACTCTTAAAAACACGTAGCACTATTGACAACTAAATAAAAACTTTTCTTAAGCTTCTTCCCCACCTGAAATTGTGCCATTAGCCAACGCTGAATACAAAAATAAAAATAATCATTCCAAAATAATAAAAGGTTTTTCTGCAACTTTTGCCTCAATTATAATACCATTTTACTCAAACCTAAATGTATTTAAATCGCTATTCTATGATCTATAATAATAAATATATAACAAACTGAAAGTAGCTAGTTCAAAAGCTAGGTACTAGTTTTAAATGCTTGTAACTAATCAATAGGTTGACCACTATGCAATATAATGCAGAAGCCCAACAAAATAATTGTGATGATAGTAGAATTAGATACTAGAACCATGTATATTTTTGACGTTGATTTTATAACATTTTTAAAGGAAGCCCAAAGTAAATCAATAAAAATTTGATTTGATGTGTCTAAATATTTTTTTTCTCAATAATTTAATATTATCAATTATTAAGAAGTGCATTGTACATATTAGAGTGTATAGTTTATTAAATGTTTGAAAGGTTTTGATTTGGAAAATGTTTTTTCCGTTTCAAATGTTTACTTTATGTCAACTCCCTAAGATATGAAAATCGCAGTAAAATGTTAAAAATTTACTTTGAATTCTTATTTACTTATTTATAAGGTCATCTAACTTACCAATTAAGGAAATAATAAAGCTAACAATCTAAAAACTATTTAAAGTTTATTTGAAGGTTTATCAGATGTAACTTACCGGGATATAAATAAATATAAGTTTGTAGCTTATTTTATAATATCAAATAATGCTGCTCTGAATAATTGTAATAATTAAATATGGACCCATTTGTACACTAATCAAGGTAGCATTCAGTTTGTGGAAGACAGTTTTACATGAGCAGTTACAAAGTAATGTATAAATTAATAACTAGGCAAAATTATATATTTTACGCAAACAAAATATGTTTTTATAAGTGACAATATTTTAATTAAAATTTAATATAATTAATTATTTTGAATAGAAAAAAATATCAAACAAATGTAAACATATAGTCAATTTTATAATAAATAGTGGACAAGACATTTTTATTCTAATAATTTTTGTTTGCTTTGGTCAATAATTTGTTGGCCTATTTTATGTGACTTCTATACATGTATGAAATGTTGGTTATTGTTACTGTTCAAGTGTGATCAACAAAAAAAAACCAATACGTTGGTAAAAACGATATCAGAAAAGTTCAAGAATAAAACAAAATTCTAAAAGTAAAAGTTGTTTTATTTCTATTTTGAATTACGTCTGATTACACGCTTCTGTGGCCACGTGGCCTAACGCGCTATGCTCAAAATAGACTAGACTGCCTATGACGGAGAGATTGAAGTTCGAATCTCGGTCAGGTGCATTGAGGTGTTTTTTTACCAAAATTGTTTTCCACTTTCCCTTCAGGCAAATGTAGATATATTTCCTATAAATATAATTTCCCTAGTTACAAAAAACCATTAATGTAATTTGTACATAAGCATATAACCCTAATGGGTAGTAAGACGTGGTTCTAAAAATAATTAATGTTGATCTTAGCTAAAGAATATTTTGAAATGTTAATGTTTTATACCAAAAATCGTTCACACTGCTATTTAATACTTAATTTTCCACTTACACAGCTGATACTTTAAATTCAGAAGAAAATTCCGAATAAAATAGAAATAGTGAAAGGAACATTTAAATATTTCATCACTTTAAATATGACTAATTCTGTTTTTGAAGTATGCATACTATCTTTCCACAAGTATTCAAAACATCTAGGCCTACAGTTGCTTTAGAATATCTCATTTTTCAAACTCACTATCATAAGTGTTACTAAATGTTTGGGAACAATTTTTAATGTTATATCTTACCAAACCATAGGCCTATAAGCTAAATTCTTGCTTGTTTTTTTTTTAGAAAATACCAAACATAATTTTTTGTGGCCAAAATTGATATAATAGCCTATTATTTTATTGATGTTATTTTATATGATTTATCCAAAGCTACCACTTTAAATCACACGATCCCACGTATTGATGCGTGAACGTAGATATAGGCCTGATATTTTTTCAAATTGTCAGATAAAACCCTTCTTATAAACAATGGATAGCACAATCCACTTTATTATAAGAATGCATGGAGTTTTCGATACTAATGTACCGCTTTAAATAGTTAATCGTAGTGCATATTTGAAAAAGAAACTATTAAACAAAGGAAAATTAAAACTTAATCTGAGTTCTCGCTAATCCAAACAAAGCTTCGGTCCCAATTAGTTTGGATTAACGAGGTTCTAGTGTACATTGAATGTGTTACAATAATGACTGAAAGTTTGGTAGATATGTAATTTAATAGTGTTTCGGGCAAACTCCCTCCCTTTCATGGTTATTTAGGTAACATATTTAAGGCTGGAGAGGAGGACCACATTGAAAAAAACAATATTGAACCCAGTTGAGTGACCTCCGTGTTAATGACAATCATTTAGGTCAGCAATTTCCAACCTTTTTTCGCTTGCGTACCCCTTGGCAGCCCATTTCCATGAATTGTGCCCTTAGTTTTAGAAAAATGTTTAGTTCCTGCCCTAGTACTTAGTTATATCTAATTTATTTGCTGCAACTGAAAATAAATGGTCTAATAAAGGAATTTAAAAAAATAATAAGGGGAAACATATTTTTACATTCAAAAAGCAGAAGTTACAATAAAAACTAACACATCTAATTAATTTATTAATAACCATAAAACTATTTTATGTTTGGAAATGAAAACATTTTTTCAAGGTCAAATATAGAATAAAACCCGAACTTCCCCTTGCAATATCGTTGAGTTAATTTGATAACTTTTGACTGATCTTTTGTCTTACACTGCTGGCAAATGTAGCTCTTTCCGCAATTATTCGAATATTTTCGTTTACCCCCAAAACCTCCTGGCACGCACCCCTGGGGGTATACGTACCCCTCTTTCGGAACCGCTGATTTATGTTGTAATATTGATACCTTAGACCATATGGTCAACTAAAAAGATTGTGTGGATCCTCAACGTGAGAATCAATCCTCCTCCCATTGCATCAATTTAAAAAATATATATCCCTCTCTGGCTTTTAAGATCATAAGAATAAGTCAGGTTACCATTCATGTAGCCTAATGAATATTTCCCTATGAAATAAAATGATACACTGAGCACAGGAGTTTTATATTAGTTATACCAATCTGATGTCAGGTTTAGATAAGAAGGTTCTTTTTATATATAATTTTAAAAGATACTAGAACCATTTTTGTATGTCCATATTTCAAGTGATTTGACCAGCATATGTACCTTTTCATAGATAATATCAGTACGAATAAAATAATACTAACAAAAAGTAATATGTTATCATTGTGTATAAAAAAAAAGAGTTTGCAATTTTATGAAATGTCTTTCTTTACCACGATAGGATGTGTATGATAATATTAATTTAGACGAAATACATCAGTATGAATGGGGCTTTATGAAAGAATCAACCAACAACGCTGAAAATTACAAATCGAAAGCCTATACCAGTGCAACCATCTGGGACTCGAACAACAGTCTCACCGTCATTTACTATCAAAGGAAGTGCGAGACTAACGTCATAGACAACGTAGTTTTTTTATTTGAGGCCTATTTAACGTGTGGTTTCTGAACCGACTGATTATATCAGCACAAGACGGATAAACTAACTTAAATTTAAAACATACACAACAGTCAGTTCCCGGCTGTTAATTTACCACTGTTAAAGGTGGAAACCCACATTTCACCGATGGTAATTATTTCAGCGATGCTAGAAATCGAACCCAGGACTCTTATCTTAGGATGCATAAAATATACCAACTGAGCCAAGATGTTGGAAGACAGCGGGTTGACTCGCTATTAAAATCGGTTAAACTCACCAACATATTAACACATCTTTGAAAAATTCCCTTAAAATAAATTAATGAAATTGTAAACGAAGTTTTTCAATATTTTCTATATTAAAGCAAAAACATTTCGCTCCAGGGTAGCCATGTTAATTATTCACACACGTTTCCTTGTAGCTATTCTTTGTTGATTTATTTTTACATCAGAACCAGTCCAGGAAATGGATGGCAAACAAAAGAAAAAGGAACATACGACTGGTGGTCAGCTAGGCTGTCTGATAACCATTTGCGTCAAAGTCGTTAACTGCTTGGTAAAAATCTACATAACCAGACTCTCATCTTACGAACTTCTTTCATATCTTTTGTACTATTTAAGGGCGCAGTCTTCCTGAGAAAAAATATCATCACACTGAACTATATGTTGGTAAGTTTCAACTTCATTTTGGGGTAAACCATATTTTGAATTAATAAGCCAATTTTTAAATATATTGAGACAGTTGAACATATGCAATGCGTTTCAACGCTTCAGATGGTGGGTCCCTTAGGTTGAAAATAAAGGAAGTTAGAAAATAAATTAGATCTAATTTATCATGGATCATTATTAAAACACGTAATATATTATAAAAGTAGCTATTTGAAAGATTGAATTCATCAAATAGGAAAGTGAGAATTTTTGACATGATAAAAGGTAAGTGAAATAATCACCGAATCTGTTAGTTAAGTAAATGTGTTCTTAAATTGTATTTTGATATTACGATTTGTGTTTATTATAATTGTATTTTATTAGTACCGTGAACTACTATCCATTTCGGTTGGACTTATAAGTACTAATTAAGTTAAAGTGTTACAGACGAGGAAGGTTGAATTTAGAGGAAGTGTATCCAAATTTGCGTGGAAGATGAGTGGAAAACCACTAAATAAAAACCAAGGCTGAGTCAGAGGAGGTTTTGGGGGTTCAAACCGCCCGAAATGTTATGAACAAATTATATAGGACTTTATTTATGGTTCAAACAATATAAAAATTAAGGTACAAGTACAAATTAGGGGGCTGTGATACCATAAAAAGCACTTCAGTGAGCTTCTAGAGGTGTTTAAAAATTATATATTTTTTTCTAAATAGATTAATTAGAGCGCTAGTGTCTGGCCGCTAGGTTTATCCTAGAACTATATTAAAAAAACTATTAATAAAAAACGCAATGTGTTAATTTATTTTCTTACCAATTTTGAATATAATTTTTTTTTTCGAATATTGGATTCGAGGATTTGAGGAGTCAAGGAACCAACAACCTCTTAATTAAAACTCAATCCAAACCACATAGAATCGAAACAGAGGCTCCTTCTAGATCAAAAGTCAACCTATCTGACCCCTCAACCACCGAGGACGGCTAGTGTTGGGTCATTGTACCGTACATACGAAGAATTAGACGAGAGAAAGCCTGAGGGTGTACCAGAAACCTTGTTGTAAAGGGAGGAAAGAAGAGGAGGGGGAGGGAACATTGAAATACTCTCTTTAAAAACGTATTCTCGTCCAGTAGTTATCGGCCCGATGTGTTCTGGCAAAACGCCCAGCAGGTTGAATGGATCCGCAAAAGCAGGTGACCGCTAGATTGTAACGGCACTCGTGGCGAGCCATATAGGTGACCAATTAAGACCTCTTACTCGAGTTCTTCAGTCAGTCCTAAACGTGTCAACCGGGCGTGCTTGTTACTGTAGCTCCCGAAGGTGACGGATGAGGTACTCAACACTACACGAGGTAAGTGCGGTCTTAAACAGATTCAGTGATGGTGCTGGTATTTTAAATGTAAATGATCACACTCCTAGAAATTTAAACTGAGAACTATAAGGGGATTTGATTGAATAGAGATTGGGAACAGCATACACAGGTCAGCTTGTCACAATGAGCCCTATACTGGATATCATCGCCGAGGAAACTGCATGGTTACTATTGGGAAACAGCGTTGTCATTATCTCCTTTTCGTGTGGTCAATCTCCCTTCAAATATAAGACAGGTTTCACAACGTTTATTAGTCGAGGTTTCCAGTAACTCTTCTTACCCCAGCACACCACCTTTAGACATAACTGAAAGTGAGGAGATTTGGCAACAGTTAAATGAGAGAATGCGAAGATAAAGCTCTCCTACATAAAACCTGCAGTTCCCTCAGCAATTATATTGGGTGCAAAATCTTTGTTATGATTCAGGGACTACTAAAACGTGCTGTCCAAACGCTTTCAGGAGACCATCTCCATGGATGAGTGGAAGAGTAGTTAACTACATGTTAATATTATCTTGGTTCGATTCCAGATGATTCTAAAGAAAATACTTTATTATTATAGTGCAGATTAATTTGGTTATCCGGCTAATACATATACAAGCACTATAGCAGGGTATGCGCATTGTTGTAGGTGAATATAGATTATAAGTCATTTGATAATATAAAGTGCAGAATAAATACTCCAACAGCCAAATAAGAAAAAAAGGCCGATGTAGTCTAGCAACTTCATGTAAGAGAATGATTGATGAACCATCTTTGAGGTAACTTTACCGCTCAGTTCCTGTATAAAGTATTTCAAATGCAGACAAATAATTAACAAGAGCCGTGGTTGAGTGCTTGAAAGACGTTGAGCTCAATATGACGACCAACTTGAAAGATTTGTTTGAAATGCAAAATTTGATAAAAGAAATGAGTGCTATGTTAAATTTTTTAGCTAGGTTAAATTATCATATTTAAGGTTTATTTTATTTTTTAAACCCCTTGGTCTTCTCTTACTTAGGTTAAGCTAGATAATAAAAATTTTCTTCTCTGTGTAGCCTCAGCAATGTATAAACATACAAATAATAATGTAAGATAGCCCTAAAATAACCCTAAAAATGGTAGATTGGAAAAATATATTACATTAAACCATAAATTATTTTAAACTTTCTTTCCGGACTTTTTTTACATCAAATTCCTTACGGCCTTAGAATTAAAAACAAGCCAACAAAAAATGTGAAAATATTTGTCAATATTTTTACTCTATTATCTGTTGAGAGTTTGTGAAGCTAAAGCGTTTTGAAGAATGAATGTGTCAGATTGGGCAGACTCCCACCAAGTCATCGTAAATCCGGTTAACGAGTTATTTGAAAATCTACTATGCCTAAAATGGTGACTTGGAAGATGATGGGCAAATAATTTTCAGGGGAAGAGGTTTTGCCATTACTTTAGCAAAAAGTATTGTGTACTAAAATATAAATAAGTTTTTAAAAGGTGCAATAAGAAATAAAATATATTATACTTGCCCTACATAACATCCCAGTCACAGTACATCTAAAAAACTTATTTTAAAATTGGTGTAATTTATTTGAATTCCATAATACATATCATAGAGAGAGAAAACTCTACAAAAATTCATTTGTTTCAGGGAAGCGGTTTTTCAATATGAAGCAGTTGGTAGCATTAAGCTGTCTTCTTCTTGTATTACATTCTGTGGTCCATGGGGAACTCCAAATATACAGACTGTCAAAAGCAGTTCTACCAACTAGGTATAGAATTGACCTAGAAACACATTTCCAGGATGACAACTTCACTTTTTATGGGGAGGTAAGATCTATTGTATTATTATTAAACAAACAAAACAAATTCAATTATTAAATTGAATAATAAATACTTATTGATTGATTTAAACTGAATATTTCAATTTTCTAACCATCCAAAGCAATCCAGTAGGGTTCTATTTAGTCTAATAAGTTATGATATTTAATTAGTTCAGATTTATTTATTTTTTGTGTATCACGTCCGGAACAGTAGCCAAAATAAAATAGGAAGCTAATCATTGCAAAGGAAGATCAAAATTAATTTCGATGTAATATAATATTTAGTGAGTTTTGAGAGATAAATTACGATCAAAGATATTTCATTGAATGATATTATACCTAGCTTTACCAAATATGATAGCAAAATTGTTTAAAAAGTTTATTGGACAATTTTATATATTAAATGTTTCAAAGTGATTAGAGTTCTGGGCATTTGGACTAACCTTAACCCCCCTAACCCCCAACCTCCTATATTATCATTTAACTATTTTTAATTTCAATACACACGTACCACTTTATCTACTTAAACTCTCGATTAACCTCGGTGGTCTTGTGGTACAGTGGACGCCTCACGACCAGATGTTCGGGGGTTCAAACCCAACTGGACTTGACGGTTTTTATCGAGAAATAAAAATTCGTAGACAACTTCCTTCAGAGGGGAAGTTAAGTCACATGTTGATTATGGCATGTAAATAACCCTAGAAGGTATGTAAGAATACCTTCCACGGCAAAATTAGTAGAATCTTTTGCGCTCGGTCAGAGAAAATCATCGGTTCAGAAAGTGCATATTAAATACCTCAAATTAATACTTAAAAAATACTAAAGATCTTCTTATCAAGACCGTAAGACTGAAATAATCTCCCTTTGACTTTAAAGAATAAACAGGCGATGAACCCAAAGGTCTTGGATACGGCCAATAATATAGCTAAGATGGTAGAGCATTTAAGAGTCTTCGATAGTTTTTAGGTATACATTTTTCAAACATATCATCTCGACTCACCATAAGTTTTTTAGACTCCATGATTTCCAAATATTTTATTATTGCAACAGATCTATGAAAAGACTACTTTAATATATGTTGACCATAATAACGGGTCATTTTAATATTTATTAATCTTAAGCAATTTTCTTATTTTTAAAGTGTTTTTTTATATATATTTCAGGTATGGATTGATCTGAACGTGACAAAGGCAACGGAACATCTAACTTTACATTGTAAATATCTAGATATTTTCGAAAACAGTACAACTTTATTTTCCTTGCCTCCAAGTAAGTACTTTAATGGATACTTTAATTAATATTTGGGCTTTACTTTTTTTTTATTTGATTATCTACTATGTAGAAACTCCAGGAATTACTGTCTAAGGCGGGCGTGTCAAATTCGTTCAGTCAAAAGGGCAATTTTTTTTAGCTAGTAGTTTTAGGGATTAGGAAGGTTATATTTATAAGAAGTCTAGCCGCATTCGCATGGAGGGAGAGTGTAAAACAATTTGTAAACCACCCTCAATACACCAGACCGAGATTCGAACCTTGATCTTCCCGTCATCGGCAGTCTAGTCTACTGCGAAAGTAGCGTGTTGGACCACGCGGTCACCGAAGTGGATTAAAGAGGGTCATATTGAAAGTTGAAAATACTAAGGGGGCCACATTTCAGAAAATTAGATTTTATCATCATCTTGAAAGAATTTTTGTTTTTATTTTAAAACCTTTTATTATTACAATATTACAATATTCATGGCGTCAGTCCACAATCGCGCCAACCATCTGTTGATGAATATAGAGCCAACTTTTGTGGATAGATTGTGCCATGTAGTCAGCCCAACAAACCCTCCGGACGTTAATCTTAGTTTTCTAGACCGTAAACGCTTATTATTTATTCAAGTAGCTCATCATTTTTTGTCCTCACGAGGCCTACATTCACCCCGTTCCAGACCCCCTGCTTCACAGGAAATCTGGAAGCACCTGGGACAAGAAACATAAGATTAAGAAAAATAATTTAAGACTTTCTCACTATTTCTTTCCCAGAGGTTAGAAACTTTTTTTTTTGCAGTCTTATGTCAAGGTCACCTTCATGACAGCCTTTCCACAAGCCGTGATCTATTGGGTGCTTATTTTTATGTGAGAAAACAACTGTTCACACTTTTACATGGTGACAAACATTGTACATATTTGATGTCAAAATCTAACAATTTAAATATAGCAACAATTTAAATTATGAGGCTGGAAATTTGTTCCATACACTCTCTCTATTATTATTTATTTATATATTATATAGGCCTAAAGAAGGGGAAATTATGTAAAAAAAACCTTCTTATTATACTTTATTATAGTACGATTCTATTAAAAAGGAACTTTAACCACACAAAACATATGTATTGGCAGTTAACACTAATAGGCCTACTATTTTACAATAATGTTAATATTATTTCATAAGTATTAAAAATATTTATGAAAAGTGACAGTTTTACATAACATGACTTGAAGTATAAATACATGAGAATTATTTTAGTTACTTTAACTTACTTTTATAACTTTAAAGTGTTTAGTCCTATCTAATTCAGACTGAAACTAAAATAAGTCATTTTTAAGATCACGAGAAATAAAAATATAACATGTCGGACAACGTACGATGGCTGCACCTGTATCAGCGGCGCCACCCACCCCTGGACATCATGACCCAGGGCAGTTTCTAGATCAGTACCTAAAAAGCACAAACCCCCCCACCCAGAAGGGTGAGACGTTCCGGATACTCAGTCACTCACTGGTTGGACCGATACAGGGAGACTACGTGCCTCCCACCTATCCAGGGTGGTAACCGGAGTTATTTACTTCCGTTCATAGAAGCGACCTTGCGATCTCCACTCTTTCCCTTGTGTAGGGGAATGGGATTACGCCCATTGTGCGTGGGAAAGTAATTTCCCACTATTCGAGCGTACGAGTGTCCAGGATAGCACCGGAGCTCTAAAACGGCTCACCACACGAAGGGTGAGGCCCAGGCCCGACGGCCCAGAGCCCCAAGGGCCCGGCCCATAACACGGCAACCCCAGGAGCCCGGACACCCACCCTTCTGCCAACGCCATCACTCGTCGGCGGATAAATCTCACTGCCCCACAGAGTCCAACCCATTGCTGGGTCACCGCCGCCGCAGACCCCAAGCCCGCGAGGCCTCAGTCCGTGACGTGGGCCTGGGAGCCCAGCCCTGTGTACTACTTATAACTGAAGTAGTCTAATGGAGGCATATCAGTTCGCAGGGCCACCCCGAACACCTGTAGGTAAACCCTAAGACCCGGCCTATAGCACGGCACCCAAGGAGTCTCTTTCTGGCACGGGGAAAATATAAGGAAACTGGACACAATACTTATAGGATCGGATATTTTGTCTTACTATGTGTATATTTTTGTTAATAATATAACACCCGCTTCAGTGGCCACATGGTCTAAGGCGTCACTCTCGTGTTGAACTAAACTGCTGATGACGGGGTATTCTGGGCTCGAATACCGGTCGGGTGTCCTGAGGGTGTTTTTTTGACCTAATGGTTTTCCATTTTTCTCCCCATGCAAATTCAAGTACTTTTCCTCTAAATTCAACCTGCCTTATCCCTGACTAACTAGAGTAATTAGTACATAGGTGTATAACCTGAACAGTTAGTAAAACGTGGCGCTAAAAAACAAAGGAAATAAATGACTATTTTTCCTTCCCCAGGCATGAATGCTAGCGAAGACATTTCAATGATGAGCATCTCCTCCATGAGTTCCGGAGGTGATGTCGCCCGATCTTTGGAGAACCGAACGACGGAGAGGAGATTAGACCTGCTGACTTTACATCTGGAGAGCCCCCTCCAAGAAGGGGGCCGATACCGCCTTCATCTCAAGTACAAGGGGCGACTGTCCAAGGCGTTGTCCGGGTTCTACAGGGTGGCCTATACGGACAAGGCCAACATTACTAGGTGGATTATGGTGATCACAGACTCGGATTAAGGGCGCCGTTTAAGGTGGGAGTGTAGGGAATGCGAGTTAAGGGCAGCGTTCTTTCAGATTTTATAGAAACACTTTCTTTTGGCCAAAAGAAACCAAATATGTTTCCAGTAGAAACATATATTTTAATTTTATTCGCACGGTTAATTCAACAAGTGTCGTTCTGAAACTAAATGCAAACTTTCTCTATTCATTTAAAAAGATTTTCAACTAATGCCGCAATGCTCATAACAGATATCCAAGAACTGTTGATATTATCACGTGAAGAAAATTAAATTAGGTTTCTACTGTTGCAATATTTGATTTATTTAGAACAAATAAATGTTTTGCTATAAAAACTGTGAGAACATTGCCCTTAACTCTCAATCCCTGCTCTTCCATCTTAAGGTGTTAGTCTTGTGTGAAGGGAAAATCATGTTAGAATCTCAGCCAGATGCACTACGGGTAGTTTTCCACATGTAATTTATGTTGGCTAAGCGTAGCGAGAATCTATTTTAACGTGACCATTTACTCGCTTCAGTAACCGAATGTTCTAAAGTGTCACTCCAGTATTGGACTGGTCTGCTGATGACGAGGTGATCAGGGTTCGAATCCCGAATGGGTCTATTGCAGCTGGTTTTCCAATCGCCTTCCACGTAAATGCGGATAAATTATCTCTAAAATTTGTCCTTTCTCATCGCTATCCCAGTAGAGTAAATTATCATATATGTGCATAATCTGAACAGGTAGTAAAATACAATTTAAAAAAATTCTTGGCAGAACAACTTATATGTATAATTTTTGATTTATTTATTTATTTGAGGTATTTAACGCACACATTCTGAACCAACTGATTAGGCTATAATCGACACATGAGAGCTTCTACGAGCGAGAGCGAAATGTCCTACCAATTTTACCGGGAAAGGTATTTTCATATAGCCTACACTTTGGGTTCTTTTACATGCTACAATCGATATTGTGAACGACGTCTTTATTTCCTTTCCGAAGGAAGGTGTGCTAAAGATTTTTATCGATCAATAAATATCGGTCAATCTCTGCTGGTTTTGAACCCATAATCAGCGGGTCATGAAGCGAGCACTTGACCCCAAGATCATCAAGGTTGAATGAGAGTCTTAGTATGTAAATTGATACTTGTGTCTTGAATATAGATAAGAAACTTCTACTTCTATATTGATAATGTAATGTGTGGGCTGGTCCAAATCCCCAAAGCTATAATTACTCTGAAAATAATTCTAGTCCAAAATTCAAATTTGCCCTTAAATGTTACTTCATTACCTACACAATTATTATCTGAAGACTTTATTAATGTATAGTATACAAAGCTAATATTAAAAAAATAAACAAATGTAAACTGTCCAATGTGTGTTAATAGTTTTTGCCAGGATCAAATATGAGACATAACAGTGAACCAGGAATAGCACAAGCTCTTAAAATGTATTTGCCAACCTTCCCAAAGTGATCGAACTCTCGACCTTGTTCAGTTGGCTGGCGACGACGACCTTTGAACCCACCGAGGCTCGAAGAGCGTTCCCGTGCTTTGACGAACCCATCTTCAAAGCTCGCTTCCAGATCAACCTGGCTCGACCTGACAGCCTCAACACATTGTCCAACATGCCTCTGAGAAGCAGCACACCTGAGTAAGTACCTTCGTTTGTAAAGTTAGACAAACTTATAAATAGGATGAAGTACATTGTAATATTGTCCAGCATGCCGCTGAGAAGCATCACATCTGAGTAGGTACCTCAATTTATAAAGTTAGACAAACACATAATTAGGTTGATGTACTACATAGCCTTGTCCAATGTGCTGCTGAGAAGCACTACATCTGAGTACCTTCATTTTTAAAGTTAGATAAACATATAAATAGGTTGAGGTACTTCTTAATATTGTCCAATATGCCTCTGAGAAGCACCAAAGTTATGTAGGTACCTTATTTGCCTAAACCTTCCTGTATAATCTTTCAAATCTGCTAAAGAACATAGAAACAATGGTAGATAATAATTAATATCCAATAATTAAAACAAAGCTTACAGTTTTTAAACAGGTGTTTCTATATCGCCGAGCTCAACTTTGAGGTTTTCTTTTAGCTAGCGCTAGTGCGTTGTGATTATTTTTTTGAAGGCTTGTGTGTCAAATACAAAGGCCCTTTACTATAAGAGAGGAATATTTAAAAATGTAACAACATTTGCTTGGCTATATGATGTGTGACAATATTTGAAGAGGGGAGGGATAGCTTACTGGGACTTAGAATGAACCCTGACCTCAAAGGTGCAAAGGCGCATGTTAACGCATACCTACAGTCCAACGTGCATAGGAAGAACCTTATTTGAGTGCTATATCTTCTTTCACGTATTCATACGTCAAATCATGTGATCTGCACTAGTTACTTTTATAATACAGTATCAATACCTATAAAATAAAACTAATAATTTAGTAAAACGTTAACAACTTTAATCGCAAAAATATATGTTTATATTTTTTAAAAGGTTCTTTTTACAAAAATTTTACGATAAAGCTTGATTCACATGCTCGCAGAATCTGATTGAGTGGCGCAGCAGTTCACAATCTAGCAGGAATGTAGGCCTACTATAAGTTGGCCCAAGATGCTTTGCAACATAAACTAGAAACAGCTAACTATTCAAAGTCTTTTATCTTCAAGTGGATAAACACCTCTTTCATAGTATTGCAACAATTAATGTTTTCATATTATTTTGTTGTGTCATGAAACAAATTAAAACAGAACAATAACGCTCCCTTCTTTCCATTTAACGAGTTATTTCAAATCTACACAAATCAAATCTAAACGAAGCTTTCTAATAGTATGTTGCTTTGTAGACGCATGCACACTTATTGAGTAGGTATGTTTTGAAATTTGATTAATTCTCCTAAACAAATTTTATGGAGCATTGTGGACCAGGCTGAGATTGTTTCTACTAGAGCAGAGAGACCACTGACTTATTGTGATTGGCTCAGAGTTCATCACGTGACCACATTTATGTTCTGCTCTTGTTTATCGGTGAGCATGTGAATCCACAGTAAGTCTGTCGGTCTACTCCCAGACGCCTGTGTGTGTATTTCAGCGTGAAGAAGCCCGGCTGGGTGTGGGACCACTACGAGGAGTCTCCCCTCATGTCAACATACCTCGTCTCTTTCTACGTGGGGAACTTGCAGAGCGCCGAAAGGACCCTTCCTGAAGGAGGAACACCTTTCAAGGTGTGGGCGAGACCCGGTGCCACGGACCAGACAAGGTTTGCCCTCAGCATGGGCCCCGAGATGCTCCGTTTCCTCGGCGACTACATTGGCGTCGACAATCCCCTGCCGAAACAGGATATTCTGGCGCTGCCAAGCTTCATCAGCGACGCTCTGGAGAACTGGGGACTGATCTCTTTTGGGTGAGAGGGAGGGGAGATAGGGTAGAACACTGACCTTGAACTATCTGTCGGATTGTGATAAACAGCTACTCACTTCGTTGGCCCCAAGGTATAAGGCGTCACCCTCGTGTTAGACTAGAATGCTTATGACAGGGATATTGGGGTTAGAGTCCCAATCAGGTATGCTGAAGGCTTTTCCAGAAAGGTTTCCCAGTCTATCGGATACACTACCTCTAAACTCAACCTTCCTCAGCCCTAACTTACCAGTGTAATTAGTACATATGCGTATAACCTGAATAGGTAGTAAGACGTGGTGCAGAAAAATTTTGCCTTAAAATACCGAGTTTAGTTCTTGGTGTCAGAGATATTTTTTCGTCTATGTGACTGTCCTGATGGGATCACGATCAAATTAATGTTCACTTAAAGTAGGGTGTAGACCTACCACGTGCTCGTGCTATCCAATCTAACACGCTGTTTATTTCAGCTACATGGACGTTAAGTTGATCGTGATTCCGGCATTAAAATACCCCTAAAAGAAAAATAGCGGCTGAGGAGATGGATGAAAAAAAACCCCATAGCTTTATAAAAAATAAAGTGTTCTCAACAAATATACTTGCTGGTATGAACGCTCTAATGCCGCACCTTTGTTTGTCCCGTTCAGAGAAAAGTACCTGTTGTATCAGCCAGGGGTGTCTTCGTCCAATTCGCAACAGAAGATCGCCACCATACTAGGGCACGAACTGGCGCACAATTGGTTCGGAAACTTGGTCACCCTGAGGTGGTGGGACGACATTTGGCTCAACGAGGGGTTCGCCACCTACTTCTCGACCCTCGCCGTCAACCACGTTAGTATTGGGACTTGTTGAGGTATTGACCTGCTTACAGCGGTTTTGGTAAATTCTGTCTTATCATTTATAAGCTCTTGTATAAATTTAGTTATGTCATTATAAGGGTGATGTGTACATTGCATCCCTCCCTAATCCTTCTTTGGATAAAAAAAATAATGAATATAATAAATGAAATATAAAAGTGAAGACCATTTCGTTATGTTTAAAACATTTATTTTAACATAGCCACCTTTTTCAACTCGAGTATAGAGGTCAAAACTACCAAAAATACTAGTCTCAACAACGCAGTACAGAAACGAACCTTTGATGTCTGTTTGATGTTTTGGCAAGATTTGTTTATAATAACATCAATTTTCTGCAAAAAAAAAAATCTTCGGCTCTATACGCACTGTTGACCTTGTCACTGGAAACTTGGTCTACAAGAGACTTGGAAGCCGGGGGGCTAAACGAAAACACGAGATTCAATTTTCAAAATAATTCTATCTGTGTCGAAACTCATTGTATACATCTGATCTCCAACAATGTTCCTTGCAGACTGAACGAGTTCATTTGAATCAAGGCACCTCATTGGTCGTTGCGACCAGTTCCTCCTGCGAGTCGCTCATGTCTTTGTAGTTGCTGGCAACTCACTGGTTGCGGTTACCACGTGTGCAAGCGTAGGCCTGAATAATAAACGTTCCCTTGAGCCTAGTGGTTGCCTTAGACCTGGTCGCCAGTGACCAGTAGACAGTGCGTGTAGGGCCTAATTGAACATATTATATAACCTATTTAATTTTAATTTTTTTAATACACACAATATCCCAATTTATTATTTTCTTAGAACATTTAAACTCACCGAGAAAATTATATCGGTAAAAATGTACATGAAACCTCTTTGACAAAAGCAAACATCAATATTTCTCTACAATATACCCGTTCATTTTATCAACAAAGGACTGCCTTTGATTTATTTGTTTGGCTGCTTCGTAGATGAATGTACGTTTCATTCTGTACGTCTTTTTTAACGATTCCACAAATGTGTCAATATTGAGGTGGGGATCATGTTTGAGCCTATTCAGCTTTGAATGAAATGAATGACAAAAATTTGTTTAAGGATACAGAAAAATATTGGGATAATTAGCTTCACCAATTTCAAAATAATTTTTTATCCATAAATAGATTACAAGTTTTATAGCTACCAAGCTTTTTGAAAATAATAATCAAATGTTTTGAAAAATCAATTTAATACAAGATGGAAATTTACAACGCCTTTGTTAATGGTGGGACGGAATTTACACAGGATCTTGGACATTTTAAAATCTTCGGGATGGAATCTACGTCAAACCGTTTACAGAGGATAGGTTCAGGACAAGTTAGTGGCACTCAGAAAGCTCTTGAAGAGGTTTTAGGGTTCGGCCAGACTGACAAGCGTGCGAGCGAGCCAGACTGGCGAGCACGTGATTAGTATATAGCTCTCGTTAGTTGTTGACGAGGAGGCTCCAAATCTTGGCTGAGTGAACTGAGGGTGGTTTTAACAACTGATTTATTGTTGTAGTTTTCTCATCCTCTCTCCATGCTAATGGTGATTCTTATTTGTAAAGGCCTAGTTTGATAATATTGAAGTATTTTAACATACCAGTTTTACATGTATATATATATAGGTATGGTGTATGATCTTACCAATTAAATTAGGCCGTTAGTAGCAAGTGTGATCAACCTATCGATATTAATAAAAATGTCAAAATGAGAAGTTTTCCTAGCACTCAATGAACCAACACATAATAATATTGCCTAGCGGCTGTAAACTATACTGTACTGGGTCGAGCGCGCGCGCTTGAAAAATAGAACCAGTTACAAGCGTGCGCGCTCAGTCGCTCGCTCGCGCGCTCCAGTCTGGCTATCTCTCATTACAACCAATGTGTTCTATTTTATATTTTAGTCACTCGCGCGCTCGCTCGCCCAGTCTGGCCGCCCCCTTAAGCTTAACGACGTCACTGATAGGCATTGTATTCACATCTGTTATTCTGTCCTTGACAGGTGAGACCCGAGTGGGACATCCACTCCTTGTACGCTGTGAACTCCTTCTTGAAGGTGTTCTCTGTGGATGCTCTGCACACCTCACATCCTCTCATTCCGTCGGCCAACACACCAAGTGACCTCCACCAGCTTTTTGACGCCATCACTTACTTCAAAGGTACAGTCCTAAGACTTGTGTCAATCCCAGATTTTTAATTTCGAATCGAATCCAAATCTTTGCTTACTAACTCAAATCGAATACGAATCCAAGATTGGTTTCAAATTGAAAGCCAACCAAATAAATTAATTATATTTGCTTTGGGCTTAAATCCAATAAATAATCATGGTAGTCTTATAAAAACTGCGTCCAAACAATTAAGGGATGAGCAATATTACACAACTCGTAAGTTTATATGTTTAAGTAGAAATTAGGTTAATTTGAAATGATCCGTAAAAATAAAAGCCAAATATGGTCATAATTCGTATCTGAAATGTTAGCTATACTTCGATTGATAATTGATTTAGTTTTCATAAAAAGTTAAATCAAGGAAAAGTTTGGCTTTTAGATTTTAATTTAGAAGAACATTCCATAGAATCTTATTCTGAGATATATTTAAATATGAACCTTAGAATCCAATTCAAATGTTTCAAAAATATTCATATTTGGGATTTCAAATGGAATACGAACCTTGATTTGATTCGAATTCAAATTGGTTTTTATTATACTTGAGGACACTTAGCTTACATTTTATAAACATTGATCTATATCACCACGTGACTTACAAGCATAGCATATGATATCAAACACTTACTATAGTGCGAGTCGCTTATTAGTAAGAACCATTTTAAAGCAGGTAAACAAACAAATTATCTAACATTAACGGCTAATATTTTCCACCCTATGGCTATCAAAATTGACACTGTAGGTCCAAAGATAAAAAATATTCTTGAAACATTGCTTGGATTAATCTAAGGAGTAGAAAGGAGGATGGATAATAACAGAAATGCAACCGCATTCACTTGGAAACTGGATAGGATAACAAGTGTAAAACTGCCACCAGTTCATCTGACCAAGAGTCGAAACCTAAGCCGCTTCGTCAACGGCGGTTAAGTCGAACGCCTTCTTAGAGCACTTGGTAGCAGACGCGCATAATAAATTATTTAAATTAATTTGTTCATGAGCTCGATAATGCTATTGAAACAATATTAAAATTTCACCAAAAAAATCTGATAAGTTTTTATTAACAGTCTGAATCAATAGATTTTAATTAATTAATGCATGACATTATATCAAAGTAACTATTCCAAATAAGATATTAACTAATATTATTGACGTTGTTAAAAGTGAAATTAGCTTTATATAAGCACATCAGTAGCTTGCTTGCTGCATCTGGAGATGTCAGAGTTAGTGAACCGATGGTTGTGTTTACTTAATGGTTTCTCAATCCCACTTCATGGAAATTCGGATGAATATCCTTTAAATTCCATCTTCTTCCTCCCTATCCCATTAGTGTAGTTAAATGCGGATAGTCCGGATGGATATCAAGACGCGAAGTTCTTATAGGAACATGTTTGTACCCACCATTTCACTAAGTGCTATTTTTTTCTTTAACACCACGTTTTACTATCTGTTCAAGTTATACGCTTATGTACTAATTACTCTAATGAGTTAGGGATGAGAAAGTTTGAATGTATAGGAAGTTTACCTGAATTTGCGTGGAAGGAGAGTGGAAAACCAATTTTTTTTAAACCTCAGTACACCCAACTGGTATTCGAACCCAGATCTGCCTGTCACTATAGTCTATTGCGAGAGTGACGCCTTAAACTATGCATCCACCAAAGCTTAATCACCTTTTGTTTAGCACCGCACCTTTCTACCTGATCGGGTCATACGCTTCTGTACTAATTACGCCAATAGTTTTAGGGATTAGGAAGGTTATATTTAAAGGAAGTGTACCCACATTTTCGTGGAGGGAGAGTGGAGAACCGTTTATGAAAAACAACTCTCATACATCCAATTGTCGAACCTCGATCACCCCGTCATCGGCAGTCTAGTCTACTGCTGTTGTTCTATCGAATGTTTTTCAGGCTACTATATTCTGCGCATGCTCAACCACACGCTAGGAGAATCCACCTTCCAGAAGGGCTGTACCCGCTACTTGAAGTCCCACCAGTACTCGAACCCCAGCCAGGATGACCTGTGGGAACACCTCACGGCGCAAGCCCACGAAGATGCTGCTCTCCCTGACGACATGCAGCTTAGTGACGTCATGAGGTCGTGGACTAGAGAGACAGGATATCCCGTCATAACGGTGACGAGGAACTACAGCGAAGGGACTGCGCAAATCACGCAGGTATGGGGGTCAGCGATTCCCTTATTTGTAAACCATTGTATCCATTTTTAGTTTGCGTACTACGTCTTATGGATTATCCTAATATTAACACTACTGGGTTGACAGATCAGTAGAGAAACCCGTTTAGGTGTCCACATGGTCTAAGGCATCACTCTCGTGTTAGAATAGACTGCAGCAGATGACAGGGAGATCGGGGTTACAATCCTGGTTGGGTGTACTGAAAATGGTTTTCCACTTTCCCTCCACATAAATTCGGATAGGGCCCACACTTCCTCTTAAATGTTTGCTTCCTCATCCCTAACTCATTAGAGTAATTAGTACATAATACATATGTGTACAACCTGAACAGGTAGGAAGACGTGGTACTAAGAAAAAGGTTTGCCTTAAAATGACAAGTTTAATTCCAGTTGACAGCAATTTTTTTTTTATATGTGACATAAATTATTACTTTCTCTCGACACCTCGGAGAGAATTTATTGTATCGTCAAAAAGTTGAACTCAAGATTTTGATAAAGGTTGACGTTTCGTGACCTTCCAAAACAAAAACAAAAAGTTGTTTTCACAATGCCGTCTGTCTGTACGTCTGTCTGTATCAGTGTTGCCAAGTCTATAGTTTCTAGCGATAATAGATGGACCTGAAATGGATAGTATTTTGACCGTTAGGATACTACTTTCTGGCATTATATTGATAAGCCCTGCAATTTTCATTAAAAAAAATTAATGTAAAATTTGTTACTAGATAGCAAGGCCACAGGATATTACTTTTAGAAAATATCCTAAAATTGGATTGTACACGTGGTGAAATTATATCAACATTAGTATCCAGATCATACAGTTGGCAACACTGGTCTGTATGTACCTTGAGCTAGAGCCGAAACTATTTTACCAGTTTGGTTAAAACTTAGTATCTGGGGGTTTCTTAAGGTCCCCTAAAGGGCTATTTGGTATTAGTTTAGGAATAGTTGCAAATAAATTATGAAAATTGGAAAATTTACCCCGTGTAAACTACTCTAAAAGTCATTTTAATGAGAAAATGAGAATTACCATCTTGTTTATGATGATAAACCGTGTCTAAATATAAAATCAAATCAAAATCATTAGAATTAATTTTGAGAAAATCAATTTTTTTTCCCCCTTCAGTAAACTACCCTTAAATTTAGGGTTGGACTGGGCTGAGATGTCATCTCAGTAGTGTATATAAAAATATTGTGTTGTGGTTAGCCTGTAGCTTGGTGCACCAATCAAGGAGATTCTGCTTTCTATTTTTTGTGAACGGGTTAGTCAAGATATGACTAATCCTATTCCTTCATCTTTCCATGTAAATTAAATGGGGTGGAGTGTGATAAATAGATAAGAAAAGGAGCTTTGGTGTGCTAAACAGCTGTCAAGTGTATATTTGTATCTATTCAATGAACATTCTATGGTATGAAGTTAAGATATGCAACCTAATTTTAATAGGAACAACCTTATTCGACAGCTATAAAAGTTACTAGATCTACTTTCAAATATTCACAGGTCAAGTCATGTGATGTATCAATATGTAAAACTAGTTCTAGTAACGTTCCTAGATGTCAGATAAGGTCCTTCCTATAAAAATTGGATTATATATTGCTTTTATAATATATTTTGTTCTCTAAAGAAGCTGGTTTTTTTTATCCCTGTTGTATTCTTAGACCAGATTCCTGAGGCCCAAAGAAGACGTGGAGGGCAGGACAAAATCGGGTGACATTAACGGTACCTCCTGGTGGATCCCTCTGACATTCACCTCCGAGGAGGAGCTAGATTTTGACACGACATCTCCCAGGAGATGGCTTGACCCCAGCCAGGAATACACCACCTTGGATGAGATGCCTGGAGATGACAAATGGGTCATGTTTAACCTGAAGGCTTCCAGTGAGATATAGTGTACTATATTTATTTCTTGGTGTTGTGGGAGATTTTTCTCTGCATAATTTATACTCAGCACAAAATATGAAGTACAATGAACTTGGTCAGGGTTATAACCTGTTTTTTTCCCCTTGTGGTGAAGTTACCTCAGCAGAAGATGTCAAGATGTTATTTTAACACAACCTATTAAAAGCTACCACCAAAGATCACATGGCTTGACGTAAAATAAAATTGTTTCAGTAATTTTTAAACTGTCAAAAAAATAAAATAATTCCTATATAAATTGGATTGTGGTTCCGCTCTTATATGCCAAATAAGGTTGATATTATTGTGAAGGAACTATATTGGGTCCACTTTGGAAATAGATTCAAAATGTACTCACTTTGGTAATCGCATGCTCTATGGCGTCACTTTCGCTGGAGCAGATGGGGTTAGTGAGGATGGTGAAATTGGGGTTCGAATCTAGGTGGGTCGTATTAAGGATTTTTTTTTTACTAAATAGTTTCCCACTCTATCTCCTCGCAAATAGTAGTACATTCGCCATAGGTTCTACCTTACTCATTCCTAGTTCATTAATATAAATACGCGGATAGAGTGTTTTAGGATTAGAGATACTTTAAAATCGGTTGTTCTCCTCCTCAGGTCTCTACAGAATAAAATATGACGAGAAGAACTGGCAGCTAATTGCTCAGTTCTTGGACAGCCCATCCTTCTACAAGATCCACTTTATAAACCGTGCTCATCTACTGGATGATGTCCTGGACTTTGCCCGGGCGGGACAGCTCGATTATCCTGTCGCCTTGGATCTCACCAACTATTTGTACAGGGAGGACCATTACTTGCCGTGGAAGGCTGCCCTGAGCAACCTTGGATACATCAGCAGAATGATCAGGAGCACGGATTCAGGAGATAAATTTAAGGTAAACGTTATTTCTCAGATTATACCCGTGGTCGCATGTTAGAAGACGTTACTCTTTCAATAGACTTAATCACATATTACGAGAAGATTGAGGTTCGAAACACGGTACATTGTATTGAGGGTGGTTGTTTTTTCTTAAATGGTTATTCACCTAGCTCTCTTTACGTCCAAGTGAATATGGGTACATTTCATCTAAATTCAACCTTCCTCATCCCAAACATACTAGCGTAGTTAGTACATGTGTGTATGAGTTGTAAGACGTGGTGCCAAAATAAAATATTTTGTGATTATTTTCTGGCTCAAAATAGTTTAATTTTTTTAAAAAAAGAACCTACGGTAGTGTTTATATTCCTGCTACGGGGTATCCGCACCGCACCAGTGATCATGCAATCCAAAACGTCGTGTTCGCAATATACTAGTTTATCAGTGATATGATTATTTCCCCATTCCCTCTCAAAGCTGAAACAGGCTCACGTGTATAACTTTGAAATAAAATCTCATCATCCTTACCCCTTTAAATAAAACTCTATTCTTCAGTCATTATTTTCCTTCAGAGCAACTTTCCACCAGTCAGGGCTATTCACATTTTTTAAAACCAATTGGGTTGTTACAAGGAAGGTAGAATTAATAGAAAATGTACCCTTATTTATGTGAGGAAAATCGGGAAATCATATTGTGAAAAACACCCTTAATACGAGAAGGAAATACCAGGAAATTGCAAGATTGGGTTAGTTTTTGTTTTTTTAGAATCGCGTCTTACTTTCTGTTCAGGTTATACTCATATGTAGGCTACTCACTACGTTAATGAGTTAGGGGTGAGGAAGATTGAATCTATAGGAAGTGTACCTGCATTTGCTTGTAAACCCATTTTGGTAAAAGAACCCTCAGTACACTCGATCTGGATTCAAACCACAATCTCCCTGTCATTGGCAGTCTAGTATAACACGAAAGTGACTCCTTAGACCATGCCGCCACCGAAGACATAATTTTTTTTTTAATTCATGGAGCTGAGCTCGGGACTTTTAGTTAAATAAGTTTCAGACACATAACCAGAGCCCTGCGTTTGTGGAGATCGCGATAATTCGCGAATGTTAGATATGGCATTTTTTCTTTCAGATGTTCACATTTCAGGTTACCCTGATTGCAAATATATGCTCAGAATTGTCGCGATAATTCGCGCAATCGGCGTTTTAGCGCGATATTCGCGATTTTAAACGATGTTCGCCATAATTGCGATTTAGTCGCGATTTTCGTTCGCGCTAATATTTTGGGATATTGAAAAATAAATATTTTAAGTTTGAAAATTGCATTTCAAATGCAGATTCAGAACGATATTTTTCTAGGTATAGTTTAGTAGTAACAGACCGCAGAACCACAATGAAAGTGGATAACATTGTTACCAGCTGCATGTTGCAGTTTGGTGATGTTGAGTAGTTATTTTGTATTTTTCTAGCCTAAATTGAGATTTAAAAATATAGTCACAATTTTTGTGAAGTAACAAGATGATTTTTGTGTAATATTTTGTCTTTGTGACTTGTACATACTTTTCCCGGACCAGCTGCCGCTAAATCTTACTTTTTTAATAAGTTGACAGCACATTTTTTTGCGGACTAGTGTTTTTTACCGTTTTGTCCAAACAAAATGTAATTTTTGGTTTTCACTTCAATATGTTTAGTTTACCTGTTTCAAACATTGTCCTGGAAGTCTAGTTTTAACCCAATAAAGTCACCTTAATCACGAAAGTTTGGTAAAAACCACTTTTTTAACGCTTTTGTCTTAATTCGATAATTTCGTCGCAAAAATAGGATTTTCGTAATTCACCGCTTATTCACCGCTTTTGGGAAACTTAAAAACGAAAGTGGGCTTTTTTATTCACCATAAAAGCAGGGCTCTGCACATAACCGACTAAGATAAAGTGACGGATACGATAATTATAGGAAACTATAGTAAATATTGACGTTAGGATGAATAAGTTACCTGCGCTAGTGGGGTTGTGGATACGTGTACTAAATGTCGATCTCATTTAGTTTGGCTTGCTGATAATGAATAGGTAAGGTTTCGAATACCTTCTGAGTGTACCTAGGGCTATTTTTTTATAAAAGGTTTCTCACTCTTCCCCCCACGCAAACTCGGATACATTCACTCTAAAATCTACCTTCCTCATCTTATATTAGTTCGATAAAGTGAGTATAGACCGAATGGATATTAGGACGTGGTGATAAAAAGCGTACACTTTATGTATATTTGTTTATGGTACTACATTTTACGAAACTTATTTTTTCTGACAGAATTTTCTACGGAGACTCGTATCCCCTCAGTTCGACAAGCTAGGGATGGAATCCCAAAAGGGTGAGACTCTACTGGAGACCCTTCAACGTCGTCAGATATCGCGTTGGGCTTGCAGCGCAGGCCACGGCCCGTGCATCAAAGAGGCCGTCGACAAGTTCGGGAGTTGGATGGCGGAGGGAGACCCGGATAAGGATAACCCGTGAGTACAGCAACGGTATTCTTCACCAGGTGGTCAGAAGCTGTGTCTATAATGACTTGAAACAGGATTTAAATGGAATGAGCCGGTATAGCTTCAAGAATGTCAAGATGACACGCTCCTCTAAACGAGGTAACTAACGGTGTCATTCGAGTGGATCAGGACAACTTTTACTCGCAAATCAAGAGTTCAATCCTGACCTAGTGCACCATAAACTGGTTGTGTTTAGATGCGGTATGTGTGTGTTTTTTTTCTTGTTTTTTTTTCCGGGTTGGAAAATTTTAAGCTATGTTTACGAGTCTGTATATGTATAGTGTCATAAAAAATAGTTTTATATTAGTTCCAGTAAATACATAACTTGTGCACTGTTAAAAGATGTATCATTACAACACGGTCTTGCTAATTCGAACATAAAATGGTCAAGGACGTTTGGATTATCAAAGGATTATAAAAAAAATTGTACACCACCATTATCTAATAATTTAATGATACATTATTATTCGTACATTTACTCTTAAATGTAAATATAATAAAATTTAGGGTGTTCAAAAACAAAAAGATATTTAGTCCATAAAGGTATGAGGCTATTGGACAGTGGAGGAGGTTATATAATGATGAGTTGCATACCCTGTACTCATCACAAGACATTGTTAGAGTAATCAAGTCTCGTAGATTATGGTGGGCAGGACATTCAGTGCTAATGGAAGCTTCTAATACCTGGCTCAGGGTATTTACTGGTAAACCTAATGGGAAGAGACCATTTGGAAGACCTAGACGCAGATGGGAAGATAACATTAGAATGGACCTGATAGAGATTGGGTGTAATGAAGTGGACTGGATAGAACTAGGTCAAGGTAGAGATAGGTGGCGTACTTTTATAAGTGTGGCAACAAACTTTCAAGTTCCTGATGCCATAGAGCTAATGAGTAAGTAGATTTATTCTTTTGTGTCTTCTTAATTTGGCTTTGAAACACATTCCCGTATCTTTGCAGAGTTTTTCTTTCTATAAAAAATGTCCTGTACACCCACATAACACCACAAAGCTAGTTTTATTAATGCTTAGCCTTTCTCAAATCTGTATCAAATCACACATTTCTGTTTTAGACTTAGTGCGCTATGTTTTCTTTTATTCGACAATATTAAGCAATAAATTCACGAAAAAACACAAGCATACTAGCAATACAAAACGTCAACAGCCAGTTATTGCGGTGAGATGGAGAGCAAACACAATTGTGACCTTGAATGGAGTTGGAGGGAACAAAACTATGAGAGGCTCGGATCACCACGTCTTCCGGACTAGCGCAGTTTCGGATTAGCAGGACTTTGCATTAGTTAGTATAAGCGCAACATCCGATCGGCACTATCTCAGCTATCTAGACAGCCACCTTTAAAAAAATATGGTATCTTCTCTGAAGCCCAAGTTGGTCCGCTTTCCTGATCCTCTCTAAGTAATCTTTATCTTCTTCTCGCAGTATCCCTGGAGATCTACGGTCCTTGGTGTACTGCACGGCTGTGGAGAATGGGGGAGAGGTCGAGTGGAGGTTCCTGAGGGAAAGATACGAGCATGCCAACTTCTCCGGGGAGACAGCTCGTCTCCTGTCAGCTATGGCTTGCAGCAGGGACGCCTCCAAGCTCAATGCGTGAGTTCGCACCGTTATTTGAGGACAAAGGGAGTACATAAGATTAGTATCATGGGATAATTTAACATGCTTACTCCGTTTACGTTGATATATGATTGGGCTAGATTGTGGAATGTCAAGGTAGTTCCGCTACCTTTCATGGTAAGCAAAGTGTACTTAACTATACCTGATTTTAGTTGGAAGAACAGTAGAGAAAATCAAAACATATTTCTTTGCGGCCAACAATGATAGCATTTTACTATATTATTTGTGTTATTTGATAGGTATTGATAATATCTATCAAAAGTAACATCTGCAGATGAAATGATTTTATGTATGAATATATTAACATTGTTTTAGTAACTTTAGTAACTAACTTATACTGTTATTCCTACCAAAATCATACTATATCTTGTACACTGGAAGAAAAAAACCAGCACAATAAGCTTAAATGGTAGGTCTAACAAATCTTTGTATGTAAGGAAGATAAAGCTGTTTGGTTTTCGATATATCAGTGCCCATGCCTTATTACAGCTTCTATTCTCATTGTTTTGTGCAGGCTGTTAAACTGGTCCATCCAACGAGGATCTATACGTAAGGAGGACAGCACTGTTTTGTTCAAAGCTGTGGCAAGACGAGAGGAAGGACATGACATTGCTAAAGCATTTCTTAAAGAAAAAACACAAGACATCTTCATCTAGTGAGTTCAATATGTACCTTTCTGTTTACCCTGAAAGGTGGTAATCTTACCTTAACAGTTTACACTATGATGAGGCTTATAAGATTGGACCATACTGTAATCGGCTATCTTAAAGGGTAAACAGGGTGTGCTGTGTAATTTATAATATAATCGCAGTTTTAGGTTTTTAAAAATTGCGAGCCTCTTATGTTGCCCATCTTATAATGAACTCTTTTGAAACTTTTTTAATAATCTGAGAGCTAGACAGGCAAACACAATTGTACAGTGCGATTTGAATAGGATTTATTTTTTCTAAGCTATAAAATGTATGTAAACAATTTTTATATAAATATATACACGTAAAGTCATGTGAAATGCAAACGTCACGTTTTAAAATAGTACAAATAATAAAGTAAAATATTATCAATGTTGACAGCAAAAAAAAAAAGTGTTGTTTTCTGAAATTTCTTTTATACAAAAATTTTACTATAGAATTTCAGGAAGAAGTTTTTCTGAGAGGTCAAATCTTTACTGAGTATATCCTCTTATATTCGTACACTAAGCCGATAATTGTGTAAATTTCGCTTTTTTAATGTGGATTTTAATTTTAACAGCCTTAAGACACATAATATCCTACTGTAACTATGCACTTATTATTTTATCTACCGCTTCAGTGGCCGAATGGTCTAAAGCGTCACTCTTGTGTTAGACTGGCCTGTGGATGACAGGGAAACAGGGGCTCGAATCCCTGTTGGTTCTAATGAGATGTTTGTTCTAATTGGTTTACCATACTCCTGCCACGTAAATTTAGGTAGATTACTTCTAAAATGCTTCCTTCCTCATCCCACCCCATTAGAGTAATTATTATCATACATGTGTGTAACCTGAACAAGTAGTAAGACGCGATGTTTAAAAAATAGTATGTTTATGTATTCTATAAGGTCCTATATTAGGCAATCTGACTGTACCATAGTCTAGACAGTGAATACCAAAATAGTCCCTGAAAAAAACACATAATACAATGACTAACCGATCTTTAAATTTTCCACTGACACACAAGCTTAGTCTTTATTTGTGAAAGAGATTAAGGTTTTAATATCCGACACTTTAGCTCAGTCGGTAGCGTGTCTGTTTACTGAGCCAAGGGTCCCGGGTTTGAGTCCCGGTGGGGCCGAAAAAATGTATAATTGGTGAAATGTGGATTTACACTTTGACAGTGATTAATTAACGGCCGGGGACTGGATGTTGTGTCTATCCTAGTTTTAAGATAGATTATAAGGCATATGAAGCTACGATAGGCCTAGCAAGCTGGTAAGGGAAAATATATGGCTTGAATAAGAAACTTACCCAGGCCATAATCTGGAAACAGTAATTAAAGTAAAAAAAAAAGGATTTATTGTAGTTTTTCAGGTAATGTACAATCTTTATGTTACATTCGGGCTACCAGTTATTGAGATCTACTGAGGGAGTTCTAAACCACTGCACGCTACTGATTATTTTTACACGAATAGTAAGACCATTAATTAATCTGGTTTGTAGAACTGACCAAGATGATATAATTTAAGCGAATATTTTTTATCTCTTTTTGGCTAGTCCTGTTTTAATACCCGTCCAGACTATCTGCATATTTACTCTAATGAATATGAGGACTACATAACTTTAAATAAAATGTATCCACAGTTACGTAACGGGATGGTTTAAAACTATTTACGAAAATCCACCTTTAGTAAACCCATTAGGGTTTCGAATCCTGAACTCCCAATCACCGATAAACCAAACTATATGTTTATATATCACCTTGGCCCACATGCCTACCAATGTGGGCCTTACGTGAATGTTAAAACTTGTTGAACCTGAAGCAAAATGTAAAATTTATTTACAGAATTCAACATTGGTTCATGGCGTTGATAATTTTTGCCTCAAGACAACTAACAAAAATGGTCTTTCTTAGATAAATGGTAAGTTAAGTCAAGAAAATATGATTAAGTTCTTAAATATAATGGAAAAAAGAAAAAAATATGAGTGGCGTACAATGTGCAATGTAGAAAACATACAATCTCCACATTTTTTCAAACTTTTACATTGCCTTTTTAATAATTTTATAATTATGTAATCTAGTGTTCAATAATATTCCATTTATGAAATGTTTTCTACGTTGTACAATGTACATAGTTCATATAAACTTTTTTCTATTATATTTAAAAATTGAATTACATTTTCTTGACTCAACTTATCAAAACGTTTCTTACTAAAAATTATGTTTTTTTTTAAAACAATAGAGAGTTGGTTTGAATCTCTGTAAATGTGAATCTTCCTGAGATTTTAAATAATTATGGATACGAGTAATTCAATGGTCACTTTAATTTCTGTGCAAGCCTTTAGGTACGAGTCAGGTGGGGGTTGGTCTTGAATATTTTTTTTTTAGTTCTTGATGAATTGTATTTTTTTCTCTTTTAGTGCTGGATCCGATCCTTTCCATGTTCCCAAACTTCTCGAAGTTCTTGCTTCGAGAATGAACACGCCTACACATTTAAAAGAGGTACGTATTTATGAAATAATTTTCATTAGAAACTTTGAGCGAAATATAATAATAAATATTGATGGACCTGTCGGAAGGACCTTATTTTCAGGAAACGGTATAATAAGGTTATTAGGGTGACCTGGTGGTCTAGGGGTAAGGTGTTGGATATCTGTGCTGGGGGTCCGGGGCTCAATCCTCGGTCCCGGCACAGATTTATCTGATTGCCAAACCTTTACTTTACCTATGATAAGACGTGTATTAACCACAACTTGTGAATGTGTGGAATGTCAGGCCACCACCGTGGTTCGGATCCCACATTAAACTATATGTCCTCCATTTCATCTCACAATCACCCTACCATTACACATTAGCGTAAGCGCGTATAGCCCGAACGGGTAGTAAGACGTGGTGCTAGTAATAATAATAATAAGAAGTAAGAAGGAGATTATTTTTACTCTTTTTCAATAGCAACGTGTCTTACCACTTGTTCGGGCTATACGGTTGTATACTAATTACACTAATGGTTTTAAGTATGAGGAAAGTAATATTTAGAGGAAGTGTTCCCACATTTGCATGGAGGGAGCGTGGAAAACTATTTTGGGAAAACCATCCTCAGTACACCCGACCGAGATTCGAATCTCGATCTCCCCATCATCGGTAGTCTACTCTACTTTGAGAGTAGTGCCTTAGACTATGAAGCCACCGAAGCGGTTTTCACATTTTTAAAAGGTTATTTAGATTAAAGCAAGTTTTCATATATTTTTATTGCACATTGTTTGATGATATTTATTGCGTAATTAGAATTAGAACTATTTCAAGCATAAATCTATTGTTACTTAATACATATCATGTGTGAAACTAAGCATGTATCGAATGATATGAATAAAAGTTGTATTATATAATATAATTTACAACTACTGTAGTTTCAATAACAAAATCTTACAAACAGATATGATCGATTATCTTATGTTTTCAAACTAGACCTCCTTTTCCAATTATGTCAAGAAAATGGTGCAATATTCCACTATTAGGTGAAGTTGGTATATTTAATTATTTTTTTAAATGACGAACCTTTCGTTAGCTAAATCCCCAGGACATATTATATAAAGTCACTTTAAGTCACAAGTAGTTATGATTTTGTATTGAGTCTAACTTCAATCTGGCTTACCATCATTCACAATGATTGCGTTTCTTAAATAAATAATGTATTGTAATTGATATGAAATGTATCCACATTTACGTGGTAGGAGAGTGAAAAACCATATAATAAAAATCATCCTAAATACAATAAACAGGGATTCGAACCCCCACTTCCTCATAAGCAGTAAGCTACACCAGATTATAATGACACCTTAATCCGCATGCCCACTAATGTGAGTTGCCGGTAAATGATGAATTAGTTCATTTATTACTTAAATATTTCCATTTTTCCCTTGCCCTTATTTCATTTTGCATGAAGCTCTCTAAATAAAAATCTGTCAATAGTATCAATAAATAAATGGTAGTCTACGACCAAAACGAACATTTTTATTTATTTAAAAAACTCAAATTTTCGAAAATTTGTATTCAATAAACAATTTTCAAATGAATTATTAAAAAAAACAAGTGTGCATTATTATATTATTTACAATATAAAAAACTCCACAGATACCCATTTTAAACAAAATTGCTAAAGCTTTTTTTCAAAAAGGTTAACTTTTTCCAAAATCAATTATCGTTTAAAAAAACCTGAAATCAATTTTCCTCCTTCAAATAAAACAAATGCATAATACTAGCTATCATTTAAAACACTCACCAGATATTCCATTTGAACAAAATGGTTAAACCCATTTTCGAAAAATATAACATTTTTCAAAAAATTTCATCGCTAAATTACCCTTAGTCTTAGAATCAAAATCACGATCTTGCCTCGAGGTATGACTATAGAACATATAAATATAAAGTTTGGACAAAATCCACCAAAACTTTTCGATTGTAGCCACAGGGACACACAGACAAAAATATAAGACCCACGTTTTTTGTGTTTGAGGGAAAACAAAACATCAAGCTCCTCCGTCATGACCTCAAAAGTAAAAATTGTTTCTCTCATATTACTTTCTCTACCTGATAAAATTACAAACTAGACCAAAGATAGTAATCTTTATGTGAGATTCCCGCCATATTTGACCAAGTTGTTCCAACCTTTCCAGTTGGAGGACTTCCAGAACGAACATCTGGACACCCTGAGGACCGAGAGCCGCTCCGCGCAGCAGGCTAACGAGATGGTCAAGTTCAACGTCGGTTGGTTGGGTCGCAACTATGGGCCTCTCACTAAATGGCTCGACGAACGAGAAGTGTGAAGCCAGTGGACAATAATCCATATAAGATAGTTTCAACACAACTGCCTACTTGAAAGGAAATATCCTCACACTGAAATAATCCTTACACTGAAATAATCCTTATAGTTTTGGGAGTTCTGAAGCTTCAAAACTACTTAAACCATCCTCAATGATCTTAGGATTTTTCTGTTATAATATTAAAAAAAAAGAATCGTATGAGTAATAGTTGCACGGGAAGGAGTCTTTTTTTGTGTGTTTTTAAAACATGGTATAGCTCTATCATATTTAGTAGAATCCTGTTTGGAAGGAACTTAGAAACAAATCTTTTTTTAAAAAAATTGACATTACGATTATTTTACTTTATTAGTTAATGAGTATTGATATTAGCTATCAAAATTGACATTAGTAGATCATATGGAATTGGTGTTTAAATACACGACAGTTGTTTTAGTAACTTCAATAATTGTAAAACAAAGTTCCTTGTTAAATAAATCAGACTCCTATCACTTGTTTACATTAGTTGGTCTGCGTTTAAACATCGAGGTATTTTCCCTTACTAACCGTCCAGACTGTATGCATTTAACTAAGCTAATGGGGTAGGAATGGAAAATATAGAATTTATAGGAAACGTACCATATTTTCGTGAAGGGTAGTGGGAAACCATTTAGGAACAAATTAACTTCAGTCTACCAAGCCATTTTTCGAACACTGACCTCTACGTCATCAGCTAGCTCTAGTCCACGCGCTCACTGATGAGAGTCTTTATTACTTGCGAAAATGTGTTTATAATATTATTATGGAAATATAACTGACTTAACTACCACCGTCTGCTTGCGAAGATAGTTTCAACTTCTGCAGCTATAAGGTGTCATATGATAGGCACAACAAAACCTCCAGCCATTAATCTCAGTTTTCTAGGCCGGAGCTGCTATATATTTATTTAAGTAGCTCCTCGTTTGTACTTACGAGGCCAAGTCTGACCCCGTTTTAGATCCACTGCTTCATAGAAAAATCTGGAAGCACCGGGGATCGAGCTTGGAACCTTTGTGTGTGTGGCCAAGAACTAGGACCACTAGATCAGAGAGGCGGTCTGTAAATATTTATTAAAATCAAATTTGAAGGAAATAGACCCATTATCTAAATTTATCTTTTTCGAAGTGCACAATGAAACGTCATGTTAAAAAAAACTTTTTTTTTAATCTGTGGCACAGATACAGATATGTTTTGTAAAATTCTTGAACCTTTTTTGGTATGATATTATGTTTTTCATGATTAATATGAATATTAATTAAAAATGTAGTAAATTTAAAAACATATACCTTATTCAAAGACACGAAAACAAATCTCAAACTCTCAAAAGAAATGGCTGATTTAGAAAGGAAATTTGTTGAAAAGGCCCAAAACAGATTCCATTTTTTTAGACAAAATGACGTTACGATTGAAATGAATACGTGGTGAAAAATTTATGTAGTTCTTTTTAACATATTTTTAATAAATTATTAGGTATAGGCATTATATATACTTTAGTGGCTGAATGGTATAAGGCGTCAGTCTTGTGTTAGACTAACCTGCTGAAGACGGGGAGCTAGGGGTTCGAATCTCAGTCGGTTCTACTCAAGACGTTTCCCTCTAAATGGTTTCCCCCTCTTCTTCCACGCAAATGGGAGTAGACCCACTCTGGAATGATTCCTTCCATATCTACCCCATTAGAGTAATTATCACTAAATGCGTATAGCCTGAACAGGTAATAAGACTCGGTGATTAAAAATATATAAGTATTATAATAATTTATAGTCAAAGTAGTGTACTCTTATATGACGACAATGGAGATTTTATCGAAGAAGTCCGACCATTTTAAAGAAACAACTGAAAATTTAATTCATTTACATTTCATTATTTAAACATTAGAAGTGTTAATAAGATGCTAATGTGACTACACCGTAAGAATAATATGTTTTCTTAACAAGATAAAGATCAAGAATGTGTGAGGAAATGTAAAAATATATTATATTTAAATCGTCGATAAAAATGTAATTACAATAAAATGAGAATTTTTATTTCTGACATTCCCAACACTTCAAGTACATGCAAGTTATGAAAAATTATATACCCTGATTTTGGTTAGAAGAACAGTAGAGAAAATTCAAACAAATTTATTTGTGGCCCACATTGATAAAATTTTACTGTATTAATTTTGTTATTTTATAGATGTAGATAATATCTATCAAAAGTGACATCTGCAGATAACATGACTTTATATATGAGTATATTAAAATTGTTTTAGTAACTTTAGTAACTACCAGATACTGTTCTTCCTACTAAAATCAGCCTATATATTTTAGTTAGATAGCCATAAGAAGAGGCTTTAATATTATGTAGAAACAAACAAAAGGGTGATCAACATTGTGCAAGCTTAAAACATCCTATAGGAAAAATATGGACCTACTTGAGCCGTATCCATTTATTTTGAAACGAAGAACGTATCAAAACAAACCGATGAAGTCGTGAGGTTTTTGATGAAATAACTTTCTTTGAATTAAGTCGTGCATTATGTATAGTAAGCTTGTAGACAAAACTGGCGAGGCTTAAAGAAATGATTAGATACTAAAAATAAGTCTAAACAAGGAGTCTTAGAAAGAAAAACACGTGATTCATTATTTAATGTTTGGCAAAAGTAGCCTTTGGAAACATTTTGTTTTATCTGTACCACATATTACTACCCGTCCGGGCTTTCCCCATATTCACACTAACGGGATAGGTAGAAGAACTGTAGAATTTTATAGTAGGCCTAAATGTAGACTACTACTCGAATTTGCGTGGAAGGAGAGTATGATACCATACAGAAGGGGGAAAAAATCATCCGGCCAGAATTCTAGTTCCGACCTTACCGTCAGGGGTAAATCAGACTAGACGAAATTGATGATGCCTTAGCCTGCATACTCACCGATGTGGAGTTGATGTTCCTCCAGACGCATTGAAAACTAAAAAATTAACCGAAACAATAACCGGACCCGTGATGTAGTGGTCAATGCACCTGGCTGCGAGTCTAGGGTTTGGGGATTTAATTCCCGGCTGGTACCTTGGGTATTTTTCCCGAAAGGGTATTTACCCCAACTGTCGCCGGAGTTTAGTTGATTAGGCTTAATTTAAGTTTAAGTGTTTCCACTGGTTATCCACTCTCATACTCACTACCATCATCACCTCATCTCATTGGAGCATAGAAAAAGCCTCAATGGAAAGGATGTAGCTAACGATTAGTACTTTCGGGCATCCGCTGGACAGCGGTAATTTTGTACCGGCTAAACTTCCCAATAACTGGGCACGAGTGATGTAGCCCAGACACGCATACATATATAATAAAGCGATAGCTCATGTTTAAACGAATTTTACTAAATCCAAACACAGTAAAATATGGAACCAACCTTTTGATGATCTTTCAACAAGTTGTCAAGGTTAATAATATTTTAATGGGTTAATTGTGTAACATTTAAAACTTACACACAAAAATTTTACTTTTCTGGTTAATAAGTGAAATAATTTTGTGGAAACAAGACATCATTACCGAGCCTTTACAACAATCTTAATTAGAATAACCTAAATTCTATGGGCACACACATTTAAGGCATCATGTATGTGTGACGTCATAGCATTCATTATTAACATAACAGGCAAACCTTAATTACGTGCATCGATAAAATAAATTTGGTATTAACCGTAAGTTTGCATAAGTTCATTAAATTAATGTTTACAAAGATTACAGGAATGGTTACTAAAGATTACATGATTGTGTGCTATTTCTAGTTAATTTATGTTAGTTTTGGAGACAAATAATAATAATCATATCACATATGAACAGTGCAACAGACACCCGCTTCAGTGACCTTATGGTCTAAGCCCTCTAAGGCATTACTCTCACATTGGACTAAAGTGCCGATGGCGGGGTTCAAACCAGGGAGTCAAACAAAAATATTTTTAGGTTCTGGTTCTTATTCCAGTTCCATAATCAAATATTTTAAGGTTTCGTTACTGGTTTTGTTTGGAGAAAAAAATAAGTCCCTGTTCTTTTCGGTTCTTAATTAAGTCCCGCTTATTGGCGTAAAAGGAGAAATTAAGTGTTTTCAAAATAAAATTGATTTTAAAAAAAGAATGGGATGAAATGCAAATATAAAAATTAATTTTTAGAACCTTTAAGAACCAATAAGAGCCATTATTAACCTAAAAATATATATCGATTCCAATTCCGGAAATGGTTCTTAAGCAATTTATTTTTAAGGTTACTGTTCTGGCTACTTGAAAATAACTTATAATTTTGATTGTGAGCGTTGTATCGGTTTGACTCCCTGGTTCAAATCTAGGTTGGGTGTAATGAGGGTGGTTTATCTTATCATTATTATTATTATTATTAGCACCGCGTCTTACTACCCGTTCGGGTTATACGCACTTACGCTAATGTGTAATGGTAGGGTGATTGTGAGATGAAATGGAAGACCTACAGTTTAACGTGGAATCCGAACCACGGTGGAGGCCTGGCATTCCTCACATTCACAAGTTGTGATTAATACACGTCTTGTCAGAGGTGAAGGAAGGGTTTGGCATTCAGATANGCAAAAAAAAAAAAAAAAGATCGTACGCCCATATTGTTAGATCCTCAAAATACTGGTAAAATATTGTATGCATTTAAATTCCAAGGCCACTTAAGGATTTACTCTATGATAAAAGAATGAGGTAGGTTATTGTGTCGAATATGAAAAGGGAATGATAAAATTTGTGATAAATCATGTGTGGAGAACTCCCCTTAGAAAACTCAGCCAAGATTCAACCCCGGACCTTCCTGTCAGGTGTAATTCAGTTTACTACAATCCTAAGCGCCTTCATTCAAATGAGCAACGATGTGATTTAGATAGGAATAATATTTATCAAATATGATTAAAATAGTACAAATATTAATGTTGATATCAATTCAGTTTCAAGAATATTTATTCAACAGTAAAAATACATCCATATTACGTTGTACCAGACACATATCCGGCCGTGATACTTCTCCCCACAGCAGCCCCAGAGGGATCTCGAAGTGGGCCCTCCTTAGTATAGACAAAAACATGCATTTATCATTAATATCGACCCTCTTATGCAATGTGAAACACAGTGGATTGGGGTAAGAAAATTGAATAAAAACCCTCTTCGTCACCTACTGGCCGTAAGGAATAGGATAAGCATATTGACAGCCCTTTTATCATTGGGGGAGGCCCTTTTTATTATTTTTATGAGTAAAGGTTGTCAGAATCAATTTTATTTAAGGTTTATTTTATTAAAGTTTATGGTGAGACAAAATTTAAAAAGAGAAAAAAATTTTGTCAGAAAATAGCTATATTATTAAATATAAAATTTCGCTTATATTTCATTTACTTCTGATGTGATACACTTAATTATACCGCAAATAAATTATTGTAAAGTTTTCATATCACTCGCTTTGTTACCAACCTTTTTATATAAACAAATATCCTGCCCCGTAGTGTAGTGGTCAGTGCACCCGGCTATAAACATAGAGTTCATGGGTAGGATACCCGGCTGGTGCCTTGGGTAATTTTATTTCACGAGAAATTATCCCAACGGTCACCAGGGGTTGGTAAATTAGGCTTACAGTTAGGTTTAAGACTTTCACTGGCCCACACCTCTATATTCACTATTACAACTTGTGAATATGTGGAATTCCAGGCCTCCACCGTGGTTCGGATCCCACGTTAAACTGTAGGTCCTCCATTTCATCTCACAATCACCCTACCATTACACATTAGCGTAAGTGCGTATAGCCCGAACGGGTAGTAAGATACGGTGCTAGTAATAGTAATAATAATAATAATAATAAATTCATTATCATCTCATCATCTCATTACGGGTACGTGTAGACAACTTCCATAGCTGTACCCTGTGCGACCAGAGCGGTCAATAGTCTACATACAGGCGACCGAAATGGATGTCATACCCCTCTCGGTCAGTAATGCCAAACGCTAAAAAAAAAGTCTAAAAATAACTAAGTGATTTAAATAATTTAATCTACCAAATCATAAATAATATATAGGGGGGTTTTCAATATTCATAAAAACAAAATCCTTACGTAATTTAAGGAAGGTCTCTTGAGAGGGGGAACCACAGAAAATACTATTTACAAATAAAACACCTACATTTATTATCCACAAAAATATAACTAAACGAAAAATTACCAAAGTGTGATCAAAATAATATATTTGTATTTCCCAATTCCAGAATCATACTATATATAACTTCCAATGAATATTTTCTAAGATACAATTCAGGTAGCTCCAAACATCATTTCCTTGTGCTGCCATCTACATATTCGTCTGTGACGATATGAAGCAGGCTCTCCCTAGCTCTGTTTATCCGTGGGGCAATGAAATGGTCATGTCGTCCCGTAATGAACATGGTTAGTTCAGTGGGAATGATTGCTTATTGATCGTTGTTTGCTAATATGGTATTGTTAGAAAGTTGTAGGCTATTAGATAAAACCTTAAAGGTTTGGTGTTGGTGCGCCTAAGGCATTCGACCATAGTAGTAACTGACATAACCGTGTGGTGAATTCGGTGGTAGTGATTTGAATAAACTTTTCTTCCTGAAACATGTGGTAATCTATTGAAAAAATAATAATTTTTTTTAGTATGTGAAAGAAGCTAAGGTAGAGGTTGACAACGAGATTCGAATGATCATTTTTAAATGAAAATAGATTAGCATGCAGAGCGTGAACTGTTGTAATTCGAATGACAACAGTTCTTAAGTGCATAGAAATTAGCATGCAGGGCGTGAACTATTGTCTTTCGAATGACAACAGCGAGTGACAACAGTTTTTATATTCATAAATATTAACCTATAGGGAGCTAATTGCTATCGTTTGAATCGAATTACAATAGCGAGTGACAACAGATCTCAGCTGCATAAAGATTATCATCCAGGCAGAGAACTGTTGTCATTCGAGTGAGCTTCATGGTTTAGGCTCTTAAATTCGACCCACCTCATCGGGATTCGAACTATAACCACTAAGTAGTTATCTATAACCAGGTACAGAGTGGGTCTAACGCCTTGTACTGCTGGACCAAAGTTACGTAAGCTTAGTTATTTATTTGATTAACTAGATCCAAAGGCCGATTCGGTGTTTGGGTAGTTTTTAATACGTCACTCCCGCAATATACTTGTCTGACAATGACGGGGAGATTGAGGTCCGGGTCTTCAAAGGGTGGTATCTTCTAAAGGTTTTCCCACTCTCTCTCCACGCAATTACACGTACACTCTCTTTAAATTAAACCTTCCTCATCCCTAGCACATTGGCGTAACTAGTACTGTACATTTGCGTACAACTCGAATGGGTAGTAAGATTTAGTGACAAATGAAAATAGATAAAAAGAATATAAACTACTAAATAAAGTTTTTTGTGTTCCTTTAATTTGTTTGCTGAAGATATGATAATCCTCAGAACATAATGAGCTTATTTTCGAAAACACCCACCTGTTTCTCGGGTGGCATCAAACGGCGATCATCATCAATATGTTATCAGATCACCGATATGTTATCGCGCGGGTCTAAATGAGCTCCAGACAGCAGCATCAGGATGAAAATGTTTTTCAAGCCCCTAAGGGACATTAATTGAGCCGGGAAGGGGAGGGGATGTTGACGTACAACAAGAGAGAAAGGACGCGAGTGACACTTGCGGTAGATCAGTGCAGACCGGGAACTGGTCCGCTGCTGAGTAGCAGGGCTGACGTCGTGTATTGTACCTAGCGAAGAACTTTTTGAGATCGACACTACATTATATAAAGGTATTAAATATCTCTGATAACTATTAATAATTATTTACAGCACCACTTCTTATTACCCGTTAGGGACGCTTTATGTATTAACTACGTTACTGTGTTAGGGACTAGGAAGGTCAAATTTTAAGTGTACCCGTATTTGCGTGGGGAGCGTGGAAAACCGTGTAGGGAAAAACTATCCTCATGACAGCCAACCGAGATTTGAACACCGATCTCCCTGTCATCGGCAGTCCAGTAAATTGCGAGAAAAGTGCCCTAGACCATGAGGTCACTGAAACTTCACTATTCATTCTCAACTTCCATACATACCCACAATTATTTCTTTTTTTTTTATTAATGCATTCACTGGTTTTTACTACTCGTCCGGGATATTCGAATATTCACACAAATATTGCTAAAAATGAGGAGGGTAGAATTGATGGGAAATGTGCCTTCATTCGAATGAAATGAGTGAGGAGAACATTTTAAGAGAGAAAAAAAAATTCTCAATACACTCATCCGGGTTTTAAGCCACGACTTTACCCTCACGTAAGACCAAAAATGTAGAATTTATAGGAAATGTACCCTCATTTGAATGAATTGAGTAAGGAGAACAAATTAAGAGAGAGAAAAAAACCTCAGTATACCCGGCTGGGTATTAAATCACGACTTCACCGTCACGTATGACCAGACTGGTTGCAGATAGTGAGAGTATATTGATAGTGCTGTACCAGACGTTAGCCTCGTATCTTTTCTTACCTTTGGCGGAGAGGGTTTTTTTTTCAACTGTGTTTCTCACTGTAGTTTTACTATTCTGTATCCACTTTAATATTAATTCATTTCGTCTTCTAAGCTATCTTACTAATTAGGTCGACTCATAAATAACCAATACGGCGAGTGCACAAATTAAAAAACAAGCAAATAACACTTCCATACATTATGTATCTATTTTCGAAAGATGCCAATCTAATTTAATTTGTTTTATTGTTCCACATATTATTTAAGTGATTACTTTGAAAAAAATAAGTAACATACATAAATAAAAATTACAATTTCACAAGTAATGTATTTATATAAGGAAAACCTCTTTTCGCTTTATGAGGTAGGGCCTAAATGTATTGTATTTGGAAGAAGGTACAGGAAAGATGGATAGAAACATATAAAAAGAATAAACACAATATGGCTTTTACAATGAAAAGAAGAACACACTTCACACTTTACACTGTTGCAGATTTTTTTTTTACTCTTTTAGGAAGTTGCGTTATGCGTTTCACACTCTCCTCTGATGAGTTCCGATATAATGAAACCTATGTCGGGGGTTGAGCGGTAACGATCTATTTTTTCAAGAGGAAGCTTTTACCTCTTTGTCCAACGGCAGCAATGTTAAGTGTGAACTGTAAAAACCATATTGTGTTAATTCCTTTTATAATGTTTCTATCCAACTTTCCTACCTTCTTCCAAATATAGATTTCACAAGTAAGCAATTCTTATAAAATGTGTTATAAAAACACTAACAGTGGAGTAGTGGGTATACAAAACGACAGGGAAAGGCAGAAAATAGAAGAGAAAATAAGCCTAAAATCTTTTATCAGTTTTTTAATGTTATATATTTCTCATTGTTCATTGTTTCGCCGGCTATACAATACATGTATTAATTTTTTGTTTTCGCTTATTTTAAAAATATATTTGATTGAGTTTAAGCCTTTTATTGGTTAGTTTAAGTATCATTATTCATTGTATTCTTTTACATATATTGTTTTATTATTATTTCTAAGACAATGAACGATAACAAGCCAAACATTTTAGAAAAAATTTCACTGTCAAGTTCAAACGTTTAATGAATCAAGCCAGGCTGTAGCTACTCATTTTAAATAGGGTATTAACTAGGCTCTTTCAAAACATCTGCACACTATCTACAGACTTTATTACCCGTTTGGTCTATATGCATACATCAATGGAATAGGGATTAGTGGTTGAATCTTAGAGGAAATGTACCAGAATTTGCGTGGAGGTAGAGTGGGAAACCATTTAAGAAATAAAACACGCTCAGTACACCCAAACAGGAATAGAACCCCGATATCCCTATCACCGGCAATCCAGGCTATTACAAGAATAACCAGCTGGGTAATAAGACGTGTCCATACAAAATGAAAATATTATAATTATTTGGAGCCTGTCTGAGGTAGGACCTGGGTCTTCTTGATTTCTAGTAGGCCAACACAAGGTCACGAGAACAGACACACGATGAGATCTTCTTGCCAAACAAACTGTCACGTCATACTACAGTTGATTTGTGACCTACTGGAATATATTCGTATATTGGTTTGCTGGATCTAATTTCATATACAATCTAATTACCATATTATGACACCTCTTAAAAGGTCATAGACATGTGTTAATATATTCATAAGCCAAGCAGAGTGTCGTACATGTATTAAAATTAGCACATACTTCCACATAAATATAATTCTACACTAGATTAGAAATATTCTTATGATAATAAAAGGAAGTGTTTGTTTGTGTGCGATGCCCAGCCAAATCTACGGCACGCAGAGATCTGAAATTTTTAAAATAGGTGGACGGAAGGGGGTCCGAATGCACCTAGAAGCCGGATTTTTAAATTTTTAATTAGCTTTTTAATTAGGCCATTTTTAACAAATTTTTGAAGAAAATATTTTTAATCTGGTTTAGAATAACGTTTCAGAAATAACGTTTCAAAATGAAATCAGGCACCATGGGGGAAGGGGAGTGTCCTTTTATAATTCTTATACCACAGTGGGTCAGCGGGATTGCTAGTGGATAATAATACATAGGTTTTAACAAAGAGGTTATTAAACGTGTTAATTTAAGGTTTAAGTTTGGAGATGGTTGTTTAAGATAAGTGCATCCACATTAGCGCGAGGAAAGGTTGCGGTAGAACAGTGGGAATAAATCACATGTGAGACACCACATCCAGTGCATCCGGGCCGAGATTATAGCCTACACCTTCCGGTTACCGACAGACCGATATATTACGAGTCCGACGTATTTGCCCCCTACATGGCCACCACTCTGGTGGTAGTACATTTTATAATTTGCAATAGATCTAATAATATCTGGCGAATATACTTTAAATCCATAATAAGATTATTATAGGAAGGATAATCATTTAGAATATTTTTAGACAACATTGAACATTTTAATATAGACTATAAGGTGACCTGACGGTCTTAAGGTAAGGTGTCAGACTTCTCTGCTGGTGGTCCGGGGTTCAATCCTCGGTCCCGACACAGATGTATCCGATTGTCAAACCCTTCCTTCACCTCTGACAAGACGTGTATTAATCACAACTTGTGAATGTGTGGAGTGCCAGGCCTCCACAGTGGTTCGGATTCCACGTTAAACTGTAGGTCCTCCATTTCATCTCACAATCACCCTACCATTACACATTAGCGTAAGTGCGTACAACCCGAACGGTTAGTAAGACGCGGTGCTAATAATAATAATAATAATAATAATAATAATAATAATAATAATAATAATAATAATAATAATAATAATAATAATAATAATCATCATCATCATCATCATCATATAGACTATAAATATTATTTCCTCCCAATTTTATGGCCGAATGGTCTAAGGCATCTCTCTAGTGTTAGACTGGCTTGCTGATGATGGAGAGATCGGGGTTCAAATCCCGGTAGGGTCTAATGAGGTGTTTTTTTTCCTAAATGGTTTACCACCATCCTTCCACGCAAATGCGGGTAGATTACCTCTCAAATACTTCATTCCTCATCCCTACCTCATTAGAGTAATTATCATGTATGTGTATAAGCTGAACAGGTAATAAGACGTGGTACTAAAACAAAAAAATAATATATAGTTACTTATGTTCATCACTGACTCTTGTCTTAAAATATTAGTGAAGGATGACCCTGAGCACGGATCCACCCCTGAATAGCTCAGTAGTTAGAGCATTGGTGTGCTAAGCCAAAAGTCTCAGGTTCGTGTCAAGGTTTAGTCTTTAAATTTAAAGAATATGATATTATTTGTACTGCTTTATTGGGCATGCTAGTGGACCTTTGTGGAACCTAAATTTACAACTCCTAAAATATATTTCTCAACTTTATTATAACTTCTTTTTTGTTAACATCACATCTTACCACTCGTTTGGGCTATACACATATGTACTAATTACATTAATGATTTGAGGGATTAGATAGGTTATATTTATAGGAAGTGCACCTGAATTTGCCTGAAGAGCGAAAGAGAGTGGAAAACCATATTGGAACTAAACATAAGTAAACCCGACCGAGATTTGAACCTTGATCTCCCCGTCATTTGAAGTCTAGCCTACTACAAGAGTAGCACGTTAGACGTGTACTTTTTTTATTTAGCACCGCGTCTTACTACCCGTTCGGGTTATACGCTTAAGTTTTAATTACACTAATGGATTAGGAATTGGGAAGATTGAATTTAGAGTAAGTGAACCCACATTTGCATGGAGGGAGAGTGGAAGGCAATTTAGGAAAAACCACCCTCAGTTAACCCGACCAAGATTCGAACCTCGATCTCCCCGTCCTCGACAGTCTAGCACAACACGACTAGCGCGCTAGCCAACTACGCCACTGAGGCGGGTGAAGCGGGTATTAAATAGTTTTAGAAACTTATGTAAATGTCAGATTCGGTCCTCTTTAGAATAATCCTACTAGGTATTCACTATGTAACGTTCGCCAAACAAACCCGTTTATGCCAGCGGGGAAGGAGTTTCTTATAAGGAGTACCAATTAGCATAATATGTAACGATGCGGAAGAGGAAGTTAATCCCGGAAGTTAAACTACTCCTCAAATTAGCTTTTTAGTCTACTCAACCTATGGGAAAAAAACGTATTCTGAGAAAAAATGTTTGCGCCACGTGTTACTACACGTTTGGGTTATTCGATTATGTACTAATTACGTTAGTGGTTTTAGGGATTAGGAAGGCTATATTCATGGGAAATATATCCGCATTTGCGTGGAGGGAGAGTGGAAAACAATTTTTTGAAAACCACCCTCAGTACACCCAGCCTCGATCTCCCCGACATCGGCAGTCTAGTCTACTGCGAGAGTAGCGCGTTAGACCATGCGGCCATCGGAACGGGTTTCTAAAAATAATTAAAGTGATTTATATATATATATTTGACTTTTCCATGATCCACATCTGATTACCCGGCGGACTATCCTCATTAATACACTAATGAGGTAAATACGAAGAGAGTAGAATTTAGAGGAAGTGTACTATGGAAGGAGAGAGATAAAATTAATCATATCAATACACCCAGCTGGGATTCGAACCTCGATCCCTTCCCCCGGTCAGTGGTGAACCAGACAAAACGAGGCTTATGCCTTTTTATGCGTGCCCACCGACGCAGGTAATAGGTTAGGTATAGTTGGTTTTAGGGTATCTGGATATATTATATATTTTATGAATAGGCCTATTAAACATTAAGAAGAGAGATGACTAAGTTCTAGAAAAATGAGCGTTTCAAGACTAGGTCTTAGACGGTCGATGCCTGGGGTATCGGAATTTGGATCCCGGTCGGGTGTACTGAGGATAGTTTTTCCTAAATTCAGCCTTCCTAATCCCTAATAACACATTAGGCCTATTATAGGTAATTTGTACGTATGCGTACAACCTGAATGGGTAGTAAAATGCGGTCCTAAAAAAAGAGAGAAAGGCCTAATTAGTGATAGGTTCATCCATGGTTTGTTGATGACAGGAATGTTGGCGGTTTGAATCCAGGTTAGGTGTACTTAGGCTGGTTTTTTCCCTAAAAAAAATATCCCACACCTTAATCACGCAAATGTGGATGCATCTCCTAAAAAATTCTAGCTTACTCATCCATAGAACATTAGCATATTAAAATGTGTGTATTTCCTCGAACAGCTGCATCACACGGTAGAAAAAGAGTAAGCTTTTCAAAAACAAGAATATTTTATGGATACTCTATTATTTTTGATCAATTTTAACTTATGACCGTTTGGTCCATTTATTTTATTTTAATTTTTTTTTTGTATGTAATACTTTCCCGTGACGTCATTGTGGCATTTAATAAACAACAATTGACCCATTCGTTGGCAAAACAATACTATAGTACTGTTGTGTTTTGTTGTTGCCATAACAACATATATTGCGGTACACTATTATTGCATGGTGGAAATTGAAGATGTGAGTTGTGTGAAGACAAAATATATAAATGAATATTCCACCCTAAGTAAACTAAATTATAAACTGTAACCAATTGGTTCATGATCTCTCATATTACTTTATACTGTTCATTTAATTGTTTCTACAGACCCTTTGTCATGGTCGATAGGCCTAGCACATCTGCCCACTGGATAGAGTTTTCGAGTTTGATTTCCGGAAAGGCCAAATAACTCATTAATTGATAAGTTAGGGTTTCCTCTTTCACAGTGATAAATCGACGGTAGGATCATTGGTTGTTGTGTCTGTTCTAGATATAGGTCATATTGTAACAATTGATTTGGTATAATTATTTGGTTCAGAAAGTGCAGGTTAAATACCTATAATCAAAGTAGGGGAAAAACCCAATTAACATATTGATTAGAGATAAAAATTTCCAGTAAAATTACAAAAGGAAACAATAACCCCAAAAAATATTTCAATATATTTTATTTAAAATTTTTCACGGTGGCGGCTTGCGGACTACTAATCAGGGGAAGGGATTGGGCTGGGGTTAGTGACTTAGAAAGGGCATTTAATACACATGGAGGGTTTCAATTTTGGCAGCCCTTACCCTGTGCAGAAACCAAATTCTTATACGAAGTTTCATAGGAGCTTAAATAAAAATAAGGTTGTAAAACCAATCCTGCAAAAAGGCAACAATGTAGTGAACTTCAAACTAATGAAAGACAGTTAAAGCATTGAACCCCTAATATAGCCAATAATAATAATAATGATTTACGTATTATGATACTGTGGACAGAGAAAGCTGTGTTAAAGCTATGTGTACACAGTCGACAAAATGTCTAAACACTTTCTCGTCGTTACAGTCGCTACAGTATGTTCAATAAGTTTGAATGTAAGTGTGTACACAGGCAACGACACGACAAAACTGTGTTTCAGCAGTTGAAAAGAGTTGTGGAAAGCCACAACGTAGCGACGACTTCTTTGTCTTACGACTAGGATGCGCCTAGTGCAAACAAATGGAGCCGTGTACACCGGCGACAATTCTGTCGATGCTCACAGGACAGTACTTGGACCAGCCCATGACTTCAGTCTAGTTTTGGAACAAATACTGCAGACAATGCCTATATATCTTTCGATCGTACTCCTTCCGAGTAATTGATCGTCCAACTAGAGCCAAAAGTTCATCAAAACTGAAAACACTCATTCCATAGTAGGAAAGAAACTTGTCGGAATTATTTCCATAACGCTCAAAACTTGTATAAAACTTACCAAATGAAAAGTATTTCACCGTAAATGGGGTGTACCCAAAATTGACGTTCGCGTCCTCGTTGTTTTCTATTTAAGACTACAAGAGAAAAAATAGCACCTATTTCTACTACGTCCATGATGATACTGGGCGTAATATAAATAAGTTTCTGGAACTTTTGTTTTTCCTGACAACAAATATGTGCCTTGTGAGCGCGCACACCAACGACGTGACTGTTTCGTCGTTCATTTGTTACTTTGCAGTTGCTAGTCAGAAAGGTAACGACAAAAAATTGCTTAGACAATTTGTTGCCTGTGAACACATGGCCAAATAATGTTGAGTCACTCCCTTCTTACGGACTAATGACCTCGAAGTACAGCTCATCTACAGTGGCAGTCTGGGTAAGTGATAGCTATCAGGAGGTTCTTTATTGCAAACATTGGCTGAAAGTGACTAAAATCAACCTCTTAGGAAATAATAATAATTTTCTTATTAATAAATTACTTTACTATCAATAAATAGTGTTATCAAACGTTTCTTATAATACTTCCAGACAATGTTTGCTATGCTATACACTTCTGATAGGTATCACTTACCTACACTCCCACCTTAGATAAGCTGTATATAGACAGAGCTTTACGGAATTGGGATTATTATAGTCAATTTCATAATATTATATCCTTTGTGCCAGTTTCATATATGAATCCGGCCCGTTACAATCTGGTCTAGGTAGTTGTCATCTTGTATTTAGTGTAGCGCATCACTTGAGGCGTACCAAGTCTGACTATGAAACTGGCCCATTACATTCTGGTCTAAGTAGGTGTCACCCTGTATTTAGTATAGCGTCACACTTAAGGCGTTACAAGTCTTACTAAGAAACTGGCCCATTACATTCTTATCTAGGTAGGTGTGTCCTGTGTTTAGTATAGCGCCACACTTGAGGCGTACCAAGTCTGACATATGAAACTGGTACTTAGTTGTACAACACTATCCTCAACAGCATTTCTTTACAGAGTCGACACTGTAAAAAGTATGGGCTCCTTTTGGGCGCTAGTGCCCCTCTTGTTGGTGCTGTCCACTGTCAATTGCTATCGGCTCCCAAAAAACGTCCTACCGGAAACGTATACCCTCGAGATCATCACTAGCCTTGGCGACCACGGTCAGAACTTTTCCTTTGACGGCAAAGTCTGGATCCATGTAAGTGTCTAAAGTTGGACTGTTGCCCAATTTTCATAGGAAGAATACATATTTTTTACAGTCAAAATTCATAACATTTCACTAGATTATTAGTGTTAATTTATAAGTATTGATATTGTCTAACAAAAATGACAGCTTCATATTAATTGGTCTGACGTATGAATACGTGAAAGTAGATCTAGTAAATTGTCTTGCTATCCCTATGAAATCTTGAATATTTATTTATTTATATGAAATACGGTTTTTAATTGACATTTTTATTGGTTCACATAACTCATATACAGAGCCCTGCTTTTATGGTGAATAAAAAAGCCCAATTTCGTTTTTAAGTTTCCCAAAAGTGATGAATAAGCGGTGAATTACGAAAATCCTATTTTTGCAACGAAATTATCGAATTAAGACAAAAGCGTTAAAAAAGTGGTTTTTATCAAACTTTCGTGATTAAGGTGACTTTGTTGGGTTAAAACTAGACTTCCAGGACAATGTTTGAAACAGGTAAACTAAACATATTGAAGTGGAAACCAAAAATTACATTTTGTTTGGACAAAACAGTAAAAAACACTAGTCCGCAAAAAAATGTGCTGTCAACTTATTAAAAAAGTAAGATTTAGCGGCAGCTGGTCCGGGAAAAGTATGTACAAGTCACAAAGACAAGATATTACACAAAAATCATCTTGTTACTTCACAAAAATTGTGACTATATTTTTAAATCTCAATTTAGGCTAGAAAAATACAAAATAACTACTCAACATCACCAAACTGCAACATGCCGAATGCCGAAAATCGCGACTAAATCGCGATTATCGCGGACATCGTTTAAAATCGCGAATATCGCGCTAAAACGCCGATTTCGCGAGTTATCGCGACAATTCTGAGCATATATTTGCAATCAGGGTAACCTGAAATGTGAACATCTGAAAGAAAAAATGCCATATCTAACATTCGCGAATTATCGCGATCTCCACAAACGCAGGTCTCTGCTCATATATTTCAATAAAAGTAATTTTTATCTTAAATTCTTTTAGTTCTTTTTTCTAACCTTTATTAAAGAACTACAATGTATTTCATATGCATCAATAATGTTATAAGTTATCTATTAATTTGATTCTTAAAAATACTCTTTTTCAGATTCATATTTTTATATGGCTTGTTTTAAATGGTTTCATGTTATTTTAACTGTGCCAATATTCTACTTCCTTAATCTATTGTTCATCCTTTTAATTAATATTCTTTTCATAAGTTTAATTTTTTAAATATATTTTGTATATTTAAATTATTTTTCACTTGTTTATAAATTCCAATGTTATTGTTTATACACTCATAACGAATGAACTTCATATTTTCAGCCCTAAGTCTTAACTTGATTTAAATAACGTGCCTTACTATATTTTCATTAATTTTTAAAATGCTTTGTTGAAAAATGAGACCAGAATACGGGGACCAGTCCCAGGACCTTTGACTTAGCGTGACAATTCTCTACAACTGATCCACCCGGGGTTCGATTCCCATGTCTATTTGTCATATTTTAAATCTATTAATTTTATTTAAAGATGTATCCAAAGGCGTTTGTTTCCGTAACCAACGTTAATTTCAAGGTTGTTACGACCCTGGAAAACAGGAAAATCACAAATAATTTTTTTGTGTCTGTAAAAAAATCGGGAAAACACAGGGCACTTCACACAAAAAACTAAAAGATAAGAATTCTAAACAAAACTTAAATATTTGTGAATTTGGGATATTCCACTGCAAATTTTAAATAATATATCCTGGCATGGAAGATAAAAAGAAATGAAAATCCAAGCATGATGATTCAATCACTTGTCTTCCCCCATCCAATCCTACCTTTTTATTTTCACCCTTATACATGAGGATGAAAAGAAAAAACTGCAAACATTTCCCCATCTAGGTCAAATAAACCTCTTCTAAACAACAATGAAGTGACTTTAAACGAGTCAACCATGGGAAAAATTAAATTTAACTCCTCTATACTCATCTCTAAATCAGGGGATCTTAACCGGGGGTATTCATATTCCTTGTAGCGTATGGGAACCAAATAATTGGGGGCATAAGACTCGATCTCTTAACATAAAAAATCACTAGTTTTAGCTAGCCTAGCGCTTAAATTTGTTATTTTCTACATAGCCTACATACATATCTAATCACGCCGTTTCCTTATGGGATAGAAAAGAAACTGTGCATATAGCTCAAAAAACAACAACTCCGTACTTAATGCATCCTCACTAACTTTCTCCACACTTCCCTATCCTTGCATACTCCCATAGCTTCAACAACATCCATACACAGAGTCATGTATACTCTTTTATTCTTAAAACTCTTAATGTTTCTCTATTACGCACATTCGTCTAAAACATTTAGCCACGTATTACATGGCCTACTCCTTACTTTTGATCCACACACTCTGCCTTCATATCTTTGCTTCGTCACTCGATCCACACTCATCTTCTCAACATGCCTGAACCAACGTAAAACGTTTCTTTCACATTGACCTATTGGATTCCCTTTCAAACCGCACTCCTTCAGCACCCATTCATTACTGACTTCGTCCATACGAGTTTATCCACATACATTTCTTAGATATCTTATTCCGACCCCATTCACCTTGCTCTTGTGTTTCTTCTGACAAACTTACGCTTCACATCCTTAAAACAATGTTGGCGTCAACACAGTTTTATATAAGACCTACTTTTTGTTTAAACTATAAAATATTTATGCTTTTATTTCATCTGTTCTGTTTCTATATATACATATGTGAGGTAAAACCAAGTTATTGACATCCTTTGAAATCATACTGGTACCTAATAAGACTCGTGATGATGATAATAATTTTGACAGTTTGGCAAAGGGGGTATGAGGACATATTGGATAATCCATTAGGAGTATGTAATGGCAAAAAAGTTGGCCATTATCTTGGTCAAGTGGGCAGTGTTTATGACTATTAATCTCATGGTCCCGGGCTCGATTCCATATGTATTTTTCAAAAATGGAAATTGTTCCTGTGTTTGCCATGGTGTGTATAGTTAGATTTAAGACTTCTACTGACACCACATAAGCATCACCATTATCATAATAGTATATCATTAGGCTGAAGTAACCAACCACCCCTAAATGTTATCCCAAACTCAAAAGACGGTTATTTATCCGCCACTTCCAGTAGAAACTAGTAATGTCCAGCCAACAAACCCTAGTGGCATACGCTAAAAGAAATCTTAAAAAGGTTTAGAAACCCTGCTCTAAATTATCTTGAAAAATGGGAATTGTTTTAGAAATACCTGCAAAACAAATGAAATTCAAGCAGATATTGTGGCAATCCTGTTGTTTCCCCCTTAACTAACTAAAAGATTTAAGATCTCTGTCGCAGGTATTGGCGGTCGAGCCCACAGACTCCATCACCCTCCACAGCTTGGACCTCGACATCGACAGCGCGCTCACGACGGTGACAGGGGAAGGTGACGAGGAGGGAAAGAACCTGGTGAACGGGACTCACTACGTCAAAAAGGACAACTTCTTCGTGATCGAGCTTTCAGAAGAACTCTCGGCTGGAAACCGCTACGTGGTGTACATCCCTTACAGAGGTGACCTTACCCAGGGGTTGGCCGGATATTACAGGAGCAGCTATCAGGACCGGCTCACAGGAGAGACCAAGTAAGAGATATTCTTTAATATAATTATGTGTTTACCACCATATTAATACCCACCTAGTCCACTTCGGTGGCCGCATGGTCCAAAACGTCACTCATGCTATCGATTAGACTGCCAATGACGGAGGTATTGGGGTTCAAAACCTGTTCGGGTGTATTGAGGGTGGTTTTTCCTAAATGGTTTCCCACTATCTATCCACGCAAATGAGGCTACACCTTCACTAAATTCAACCTGCCTCATCCCTAACATATTACTGTAATTAGTTCATACGCGTAAAACCTTAACAGATAGTAAGACGTGTTTTTTTATCATAAAAAGCAAAACTACCTGTTTAAGCTATCTACATGTCTACACTAATGTATAGGGATGAAGAAGGTAGAACTTAGAAGAAATATACCCACACTTAGCTAGGAGGGAGAGAGGAGGAATGCATCTAGGAAAAATAATCCTTCATACACTCGGCCGGGATTCTAACCCCAAACCTTTACATCCCCAGCAAACCAGACCAGATTAGGCAAATGCCTTAGACAGCGTGCCCACCGATGCAGGTAAGTAAGAGATTGAGGAAGTGACAGTATTAATATTACTGTCCTGTTTGACCAGTAAAACTTATTTTTACACGTTCGCCAAAAATAGGGAGCATAATTTGTTGTATAGGGGCAGCAAAATCACATATTACAAACGTAGTGATTCTTTGTACACACGCTTTCTATTTAACAACTTATTTCAAATTATTTCCCAGCAGTAGATACAGATGTCTGCTAGTATCTCGTTTTGTAGGTCCATGTTCACTGATTGAGTCCGTTGTTTTTTGAAATTTTACTGGTTCTACCAAGCTGATGTCACGCAGAAAAAGGAAAGCTAAGGCTACAAAAAGTCGCGCTGAACGGACAACGCTAATGAGACTGAAATCATTTGATTGGTTTAGAGCTCGTCATGTGATCAAGTTTCTGCTTTGCTCTTGTTTTCCGGCGAAAGCTGGAATTCACAGTAAAGCCACGTTTTGGTCCTAACCGGCTTTAATGTCCCTGATTTTATAATATGGTTGGCTGTCCTTATTGAGGTGGATTTTATTACGTTTCCTAAAAGTACACATCTTGTTTCCTTATATTTCAGACCGTATAGGTTCGTAGAACTAAACTAAACGTCTTGTTTCTTTATCTTTTTAATATGAAGTTTGAGAGAGTGATTACTGACTAGCCTACTATTTGTGTTAATACTTTATCTTAATATGTATGTAGTTACATGGGCTACAGGGGTACCGGAACCTTTTTTTTGCCCAAGGTGGGAGGGGGCATAGTGACGTTATTTCCAGGTTGAGTAAAAAACACTGGGGGGGGGAGGGGGGCGAGGGAGGTGGAAAGGTGCCAAAATGACGTGTCTAGGTTAAGCTAGATTGGGTAGTAATACGAGTAAAGGTGGAGGATGAGGGGAAGTGGCAAATTAAAAAAAAAATTGTAGGCATAGCATCTTTGAACTATTTCAAATGTCCAAAAACCGGTCTCTAGCAAACTACACTAAAAATTTGAGAGCTATACTCAAAATAAAATTAATATTATTTTCTGGGGCACGACCAGCATCTAAATACCAAGTCCAAACAAAATTCAATAAACCGTTTTGGCTATGGCCCAGAGAAAGACAAATTTCCGGCCGAAAAATTTAAGAATAACTTTTTGATCCCGGAGCCATTAGTCTAGTAAACAGAAATGCTACTGAATAAGCTAAGTTGTTGGAAGACAGTAGGTAGAGTAAATTTAATCAATATTATCGGTAAATCTGTCAAAATATAATATATAAGCCATAGCATATTTGCAAGAAGAAATAATAATAAAAGTAAAGTCCATGTCAACTACACAGTGATATCTAAAATAAAAATAACTTCAGTACTTATAGTTTTAAAACGTGTAATAGAGCTATTTCAAGCTGGACGGGAAAACATTATTAAAACGTTTCTGTAAGTCTTTTAGACATTTTATAGCAAGCTTTAAAAGGTTTTTATGTTTTGGTTTTTTTACTATCACTGCGTCTTACTGCTTGTCCGGGCTATACGCCTATATGGTAATTACTGTAATGGGGTAGGGATAAGGAAGAAAACATTTTATAGTTAATATACCCACATTTACTTGGAAGGAGATTGGGAAACAATTTAGGAAATATAACCCCCAGTAGACCCAACCGGGATTCGAATCTCGCTTTCCCCGTTATCAGCAGGCCAGTCTACCACGGTAGAAACACCTTAGGCCAGCGTGTTTTCAACCAGTGTGCCATGGCAAGCTGGTGTGTTACGAAGGATTAACAGATGTGCTGCGGGAGTTTGGGGAATGGTAAAAAATAAATGGTACGGCGCACCGCACAGACTTTCTCTCTCTTTCTATAAACTCGTAAGATTTCTGAACGGAATAATGTACATTGTATCATCACCACTCCACATAAGAACACGCATAAAATAATATACAATGATATATAATCAATGAGAAAAGAGGCGCATTTTTGTCCACCTAAGAACATTTCAAACAGTTTAATGTCTTCCACAAGGGTCAACACTTCGTATTAAAATTTCGATTTCTGGTTAAAGTTTTAACATTTTATAAGGTGTTGCAGATCTTCAAGTCATCGCATTGATATTTAATTATTCATTTATACATTTTGACCAATAAAAAATGTAAATATTGACTATTGAGTCTAAAATGGAGATAGATCATTGCTATGCAAACATTTCTCCTAAGAGATTTAAGGAAAAATAACATACTTTTTTTAGATACTTACTTATATTTAATTACTCTATGGCATTGGAGTATTATTGCGTTAAGACTTAAGTAGTATATGTTTACAACTAAAGCTCACAAAATTGTATTAATATATTTGCAAATATCTCAGAAACTGTTGCTTTTATAAAAATATATGTCAAATAAAAGTTTTTTATTTCTAATAGTCCTACAATTTTGCAATGATAAGTTGTTTAGTTTCTCAAATAGTTGTGGAGATACGGAAATTAACGCTTCTGTAAAGTACCCTAAAAATCATTTTCATAGGAAAATGAAAATAGCCAGTTTATTTATAATCTTAATCAACGCCTAGATACGAATTTTAATCAAAATCGTTTGAGCAGATTTTGAGAAAACCAAATTTTTCTCTTTTCGCCCTTCAGTAAACTACCCTTAATTTTAAGTTTTTATAGACACACAGACAGACGGCATTGCAAAGACTATTTTTTAGGGTTCGGGGGGTCATGAGACGTCGACATCCATCAACATTTCAGGTTAGTTTTTTTTTACGGTCGCAATACTTAAACTTTAATGTCCAAAAAGTTAAAAAAATTCATATAATTGCGTATAGATTGAAAGTTATTGATTTTATAAAAATATGTTTCGGATAAAATATCTGTATTATAAATATATATACATATTTGTAATGCTAAGTAATTTCATATCTCAAATAGTTTCGGAGCTATTATAAAAAATGTTAATTTACGCATCAGACCGGAGCCCTTAAAGCCATTTTGCCGAAATATTGAGAGTAGCCATTTTGTTTGGAATATTTATTAATGTTCATAAATGAAATTTAATCAAAATCGTTAGAGCCGATTTTGAGAAAATCGACTTTTTCTCTTTTTGCCCTTCAGTAAACTACCCTTAATTTTAGGGGTAGATATCCAATTCCAAAAATACCTCGGGGCAACCCTATGAAAACCCTAGATATCAAGTTTCAGCTCAATCGGTAAAATAGTTTAGGCTCTAGCTGGAGGTACAGACAGACAGACAGACAGACAGACAGAGAGACAGACGGAAATTCAAAAACCACTTTTTCGGATTCAGGGAGTTATGAAACGTCAAAATTCATCAAAATCTCGAGTTCGATTTTTTTGACGATCACCATACTTTCTCTACCTGTAAGATAGAGAGAAAGTAAAAAAAAGCAAGAAAAATTTTATGAATACTTTTTTTTTTAAATACATGACTAACATTATATAAGTACAAATTATTACTAGAGATTTAGCTATTGGATTTTAAACACAATCTTAGTGATAGTTTTCTTAATGATAAAATGTCTCCTTAAAAAACTAATGGTGTGCCTTGACAATTTTGGATGCAATTTTGTTTACCTTGCGAATTTACTTTGTGTTTCTTAAAATAGAAATCAATTCTTGAACATAAGTTCACACTACCTTCAATCTTATCCATTATGCTCCCTGATATTTTTTAATAAACCTTCACCTACACAAATGAGTTGTGAGACTTTGAAATCGGTTTTAACAACACTGTTTAACGTGTAAACAAACTTATATCGTTTTCACACAAAAAATACTGTATTGCGCCACATCACCTCGCGTTTACAATAAACACCCTGTTTATTGTCCCATGGACAAGGGTATTAGAAAGTGACTTAGACACTAAAAATAGTTAAATTAAGCAAACAAAAAACTTGGTATATAATTAAACATTTTAGAAAACATTTTAAAAAATACAACAAAGTAAGGAGCGTTGTTTAATATAAGATAAAAATTGGATAAGAGAAAAGGTTGGCTCTAAAGGTAAGTAGCTAACAATAAGTAGAATCAAATTGTAATATAAAAATCTTTATATCTTGAGCCCGTGATCGAGCCATACCGACCGAGAGGCCACGGCCGTTAGCGATGATAGTGCCAACATTTGCGGATAGAGGGTGTCATGTGGTCATCACAGCAAGCCCTTTCCTCAGGCCGTTAATCTCAGATCGGAGACGCTACCTATTTATTCGAATAGCTCCTCATTTGTACTCACGAAACTGAGTTTGGCCCCGTGCCAGAACCACTGCTTCACGGATAAAAAAGTGAAAGCGCCACGTATCGAATCTGGGACCTTTGGATCTGTAGCCTGGAACTATGACTATGTATTCTAATACAGAGACAGTCAATAATTTGATAAATATAAATAAATTTAAAATATATATATAGACAAGGTTAAATTGACAAAAACAATTTTAAAGTAATTAAATAAAAAAATGTAAACATATAACACTTATTAAAGAAAATTATTGGTAAAAAAAATACACGACAAATAGTTATTTTAAGGTTGTTGGTGATATAACATATAAAATATTTTATAAAAAGAAGTAATGAAAACATTAATTAACTTTTTTGTGAAAGTAGTTAGGAGAGACATTGATTGTATAGATTACTTGTAGATAAAAAAAAAGTAATATAAACAATATGATGGATTAAATAGCACGCCACTATATATATATATACTTTAAATTGAAAAATGACACTTGGACACGGGAACCGAACCCGGGACCTCTAGATTAGTACGCCGATGCTCTAATCACTGAGTTATCCAGGAATCTTCCCGTTCCCAGGGTCATTCTTCACTCATATTATAAGACATAGTCTGTGAGATGGACTCACGGATATCTTCAGCTACATATGAGTGATTAAGATCATGAACTATAAGATGACGCAGCCCTCTTCGGCTCGGTAGTTAGCTTTTTGCTGCCAGACAGATTAACACGCAATGATAAGAGAAAAGATTTTATAACTAGAAATGGAAATGATTTAGTAAATATTATTCCAAAGTCTTATCTGGTGAAGCTATATATCCCTCACTCCTTGGGACCTAGGGGTTTATGATCAACTAGTAGATTTGTATCGACATATTTTGGCATCTAAAGTACCATTCTCAAGAAAGAGTTTTGTAAATTAAACTAAGAATGTTTTATATAACTGCATGATGTTAAATTGAGCCATTTTGCAACACTCAAACACAGATGGGTGGCGGTCACGCAGTTCGAGCCGTCGGACGCAAGGAGAGCGTTCCCTTGTATGGACGAGCCGGCGATGAAGGCCAAATTCCAGGTGAACTTGGGAAGGATGGATAAATACAAGTCTATCAGCAACATGCCTATCGCCAAGACTGAGCCCATGTGAGTAGCTGGACTGATATAGCATACCCATCATCAAGGCAAAGCACACGTTAGTAACTGTACTCTAACCAGTGGCGTGGCTTGGTGCGTTGTTAGGGTAGGTAGAGATGATGATTATTATTATTATTATTATTATTATTATTATTATTACCGCGTCTTGCTACCCGTTCAGTTTGCACGCACCTACGCTAATGTGTAAATGGTAGGCTGATTGTGAGATTAAATGGAAGACCTACAGCTTAACGTGGGATACGAACCACGATGGAGGCCTGGCATTCCACACATTCACAAGTTGTGATTAATACACGTCTTGTAAGAGGTGAAGGAAGGGTTTGGCAATAAGATAAATCTGTGCCGGGACCGAGGATTGAACCCTGGACCCCCAGCACAGAAGTTTGACACCTTACCCCAAGACCGCAAGGTCAACCCAGAGTTTGTTAATGCTTTACCTGTGAATTGTTCTTATAACTCAAACAGTAGTTAATTCATTGGCTAAGTATTAACAAATATATACATATATATGTACAAAAATTATCTTTACAAGTTTGATACTAGATTTAATATCAACTAAATAATAATACAGTTACCGACCAAAAAATATAGATACAGAAAACCCTAATATTTTTTTTTAAGTTACAAAGCCACAAACTCTCAATACTAGCATTATTAGTGATTCGAAAAGCCTTCAGGCGTCAACCTCAGTGTTATTGGGGGTAAAGTACTCGCTCAGGAACCCAATGTTCGTGGGTTCAAACCCAGCTGAGGTTGAAGGATTTTTACTGAGTGATCAAAATCAGTAGCACAACTTCCTTCATAGGGGGAGTAAAACCATCGGTTTCATGTCTATTGTAGCATGTAAGTTAAAGTAACTTTCCTGGTAAAATTTGTAGGCTCTTTCTCGCTTGCTCGCAAATATCCATGGAGTAAATGGGCTGATAAGCCGCTCCACCTGAAATTAACCTATCACAGAAATTTCAACAAGGAGTAACCGGAGTAAAGAGGATTTAATGCGGATGCTTCACATCGGGATTTAACGGAATTAATAATAATAATAATAATACCATCTAGGCAATAATATTGAATAAAGGTTTTAACGATAATTTTCGGACACCTGTGAGGTGTATAGCAAAGACTATGGGACATTTTCATAATCAGACTTAGCACACCTCAGGTTCGGTGCTATATTAAATACAAGGCGATACCTGTCAAGACCAGAATGAAACTGGCCAATTATTCCATTCTGGTCTGGGTAGGTGTCACCCTATATCTAGTATAGCACCGCATTTGAGGCGTACTAGATCTAACTCTGAAACCATTCCTGTGTATGATTAGTCGAATGGGGTCCAAGTGGGGATAAACACATCGCAGATCACACAAGCTATCCGACACTTTAACTCAGTCAATAGCATGTCTCTCTACTGAGTTAAGGGTCCCTGGTTCAGTTTTCGGCATGGCCGAAAATTTATCATTGGTGAAATATGGGTTTACCTTTTCAAAGTGATAAATTAACGGTCGGGGACTGGATGTTGTGCCTGTCCTAGTCTTAAGTTGGATTATAAGGGATATGAAGCTACGACAAACCTAGTAAGCTGGTAGTGGAAAATATATGGCTTGAATAAAAAAATCTGACCTGGACCCTAGGCTGGAAACAGTAATGGATGTAAATTATGTACAGTTCAAACAAGCCCTGTCACCATGGCAATAATCCACTACACGCCACTGATTCTATCCAGTGTAGCATGTCCATAAGTGAGAAGAAATCTAAATGAGTAAGCCTTTTCGTACGGACATCTAATGAAACATGTCCATCAAAGAGACAAAGCCCACGTTTTTAGTATTCATGTTCTACGACAAACCAATGGTTCCGTTTCATCTCAGTTTCAGGTATTGTTAAAACAATAATATAAGTAAAACCTTTCAACGATAATTTTCAGGGAGGATTCCCCTGGTTGGTTCTGGGACCGGTTCGAAGAGAGCGAGAAGATGTCCACCTACCTAGTGGCTTACATCGTGTGCGACTTCGAGTACAAGTCGGCGATGACGGAGGGCGAACACCCGGTGGAATACCGCATCTGGGCCCGGCCGGACGCCGTCAACCAGACAGACTACGCCCTCGAGGTGGGCCCTAAGATCCTACAGTACTACGAGAAGTACTTCGACTACGACTACCCCCTGCCCAAGATGGACATGATCGCCCTCCCGGACTTCAACTCCGGGGCCATGGAGAACTGGGGGCTCGTCACATACAGGTCTTACCTCACTAGTTTTATTTTTGCACCGAGTATTACTACTTGTTTGGGTTATCCGCATATTTACACTAATAGGGTTAAGATGAGGAAGGTATCACTGTCTTGGAGGAAATCTACCAGCATTTTTCGTGGAGAGAAAGAGAGGAGGGAAAACGTTTATGAAAAATCACCCTCAGAACAGCCACCCGGGATTCGAACCTAGTTATCCCCGTTGCCAATAAAGTAGTCTCTTGATAATCCGGGTTGATGAAAGGGAGTAGTTGCATGAATATTTAAAATACAGTTATAACACTAAGTAATTAATGCAATATACATTATATTCAAGGCCGAATGAAGATTTTATAGACTGGCTACAAACACTGCAAGACTCCCTGTAATATTTTCAAAAGGAAAAAAGAAAGTTAAATAAAACTTAAATTTATATTTACAAGGGCGTAGTATGTTCCCTACAAGTATATAAGCAGTATATTAAATTAATCCTAAGCACTTTGGTGGCTACATGGTCTAAGGCGCTACACTCACTATAGACTAGATTGCCAAAGACTAGGAGATCAGGATTAAATCCCATTTGGGTGTATTAAGGGGTGGTTTCCTAAAGTGTTTTTCCACCATCCTTCCGCCATCCAAGTGCAGGTACACTTCCTTTTAAGTTCAAACGTCCTACTCCTTATAGTCCAGTGAAATTAGGTTTTACTAACGTAAAAATTCATAAATTTTCGAAACTTGGCAGGAACATTGTTGAAGGCGTTAGAAATGAAATAAAAGAAAGTTCTTTAACTCACTGAGGTATCCCCCCCCCCCTTAAAATTGTAAAAACCACCCCCAAATAAGACTAAGCTCATTTATCTGCTAAACCGTTTAATTTTAGACAAATATGTTGGTATAAAAAATGTTTTAATACAATTTATAACAATAATTGTTCTATTCATGTTTTGCGTGCAATAAATATTACTCGCAAAAATGAGGTTCTAAGATAAGGCTAAGCCAGAGCGCACTGTTAAATACGTGCCTATTGCGGTTTCTGTGTGTGATTTACTCGGAAACTACTCATTTTACGCGAAAAATGTACCGGGAATGGAGCGTGGAACCCTTGTGTATTTTAGACAGACGCTCTACCGACTGAAACGAATAACCGTGAGTCTCCTTGCGTTGTTCCAGAGAGACCGCCCTGCTGTACGACCCCATGGTCTCCTCGGCGACCAGCAAGCAGAGCGTGGCAAGCGTGATAGCGCACGAGCTGGCCCACCAGTGGTTCGGTAACCTGGTCACCATGTCTTGGTGGACCGACCTGTGGCTCAACGAGGGGTTTGCCACCTACGTCGCGATCCTTGGCGTCAATCATGTGAGTAGATTCGGCCGATGGTGAGGTTGAGAGCCAGCTCCTCCAACGGATTACACCTAACTTAGGTAATACAGCTCAAACCCTGGGTCGCATCATTGGTAATATTGTTCGTATTATACTCTATAATAAATGGTTCAACACAATCTTACAAACTTTCTATTATAATATATGACAACATTTTCAAAAATCAATAATAATAAACCAACGTCAAATTTGTTGTTATTCTAAAAAAAAAAAAA
>CABFWB010000137.1:248479-281394 GCA_902151455.1 Timema bartmani | reverse complement strand
GAGAAATGTTTGCATAGCAATGATCTATCTCCATTTTAGACTCAATAGTCAATATTTACATTTTTTATTGGTCAAAATGTATAAATGAATAATTAAATATCAATGCGATGACTTGAAGATCTGCAACACCTTATAAAATGTTAAAACTTTAACCAGAAATCGAAATTTTAATACGAAGTGTTGACCCTTGTGGAAGACATTAAACTGTTTGAAATGTTCTTAGCTGGACAAAGATGCGGCTCTTTTCTCATTGATTCTATATCATTGTATATTATTTTATGCATGTTCTTATGTGGAGTGGTGATGATACAATGTACATTATTCCGTTCATAAATTTTACGAGTTTATAGAAAAAGAGAGAAAGTCTGTGCGGTGCGCCGTACCATTTATTTTAAATTCTCGAATTCGAGATCGTCTCGAATTGAAAAAAATATTCTCGCGCATCCCAACTAAAAATGTAATCGTACGATGGACATTAGATAATCAGGGTCAGATTAAGGTTAACCACAATATACTCGAACGTAATAACAAGCGATCTGGGAGCACCATTCTTTTTTTTCTTTCTCTCTCTCTTATATATGCAGATTATAGAATGTACTTAAAATATGTAACTTGCATTATGCACCAACAGCTTTAGGAGTAGGGCCTACTATAGTGATAATTATAGCCTGTTTGGGCTACTTCACTCGCCTGTTTGGGCAACATCACTCGTAGCCCAGTTTGTGGAAAGATGAGCCAGAACTAATGTACCTTTGCCCAGGGAATTCCCGAATGTACTAATCGTACATCCTTTTCGTGGCTAGGAATCGAACCCGGGACCTTTAGGTCAGCAGCTAGGGGCTCTTCCCACTATACCACGAAGCTGGTTTTGAAGTACTTTATAAGGATAAAAATAAATTATCTGTAGGTACGCGAACAAAAAGAGTTGATTACTACTGGAGGCGTCAGTCCCACATGGCCCTTTGCCGCCTTTACGGCGAGACCTATATTCGAATCCCAGCCGGTTGTACTGGAGGTGGTTCTTCACAAAATGATCTGTCATTTTGATCTTTCCATTCTCTCTCCACAGGAATTCGGCTGAACTTTCTCTGACACTACCCTTATCATCCCAATTCTTAGATTAAGCTGCTAGTAAGCCTTGTGTTCAACTTATTAATTAAAAAAAGTGCACGGTGCACCGCTCAGACTGTCTAACTCCTTTGCTTAAAAATTGAGATATTTACTTAAAACTCGTAAAATAGTTGCAGAAACTTTCCACCAAAGTGCATAAATGAAATAGTATACACCGTTACAGAAACATTTTGAGGAAAAACTACCATCTCTGTTCAACAACGCGCTTAACATTCAATTTCCCAGACCTCAATTTAAAAAATATACATTTGCCAATATATAAGAATTTATTAGTTTTATAACAAATATATTTCAAATAAAGGTTTTTTTAAATTATAATAGTAGGCCCTACTACAACTTTGCAATAGTAAGTTATTTCGTATTTCTAAGAGTTGCGAATATAAGTTATAATCAAAATTGGAAATGTCCACTTGTAAAATGCCCTCAAAATCTTTTTCACGGAAAAATGAGATTTCATTTTGTTTGTAATTTTAAACAATGCCTAGATAGGAAATTTAATCAAAATCGTAAGAGTATATTTTGAGAAAACCCATTTTATTGTTTTTTACACTTAGTCAAATTACTCTCAATTCTATGATTAGATATATATAATTCCAAAAATCCCTCTGAGGAATTTTATTAAAATCCTGGATATCCAGTTTTAGCCCGGTTGGTAAAATGGTTTCGGCTCTAGCCCCAGTAATGGAGAGACAGATATTATTGAAAAAAATATATACATTTTTAGGGGGGCTCAACGTCGACATCAAACTCTTTAATTAGATTTTATTTTTTGACAACCACAATACTTTTCCTACCCGAGATGTGCGAGAAAGTAAAAAAGTTTTCAAACTTAATATTCTTACTATAATTTTGTTTGTGATCAAATGTAGCAACAGTGTTAAAGAAGGCTACATGCATTCTTCTTCTGTAAATAGTTTAATACCTAGTTCACCTGCCGGTAATTACTCTAATTAACCTTGATAATCTCAAGATAAATCCTTTTTGAAACAATTTTCATATTTTTGTCTATTCCTTATATGCCTTAGGTGTGAATATGGTGATATATCGAGCAATTAAGAGCCCGTTTTACTCTTAGGATAGCACCTAATTTATATAGGCAATAGAGCCTCAACCAGGTGTTGCATCGTGTTGCGGATTAGCTCTATTTTACTTAAGAAAACAGTGGAATTTAGACTCCACCTAATATCACCTCTAAAGGAACTGCAGGTCTTATGGAGAAAAGATTTAGCTTTGCTCTCTTTATGTGAACTGTTACCAAATCTCCTCGCTTTCAAATTAATAATGCAGAAAACAACATTTCAATGTGATTAATTCTCTGTTTCGAATGTAATAATGAATCCAATTTTCCTATTAATTGGTTACGGGCTCTGAAGGGAATATGTCATTGATTTTATTTTTTTACACTTCGCCTTTACTATAACAAAGTTTTAAAACACAAGTGGGGTTAAAGGTGCTATGATTTTTTTTAAGAATCAAATAATCTACTAGATTTACACAAATAAAAAAAAGTTGATAATAATTTAGGGAGAGGGTGGGAGAGATTTTTAGAACATGATGTTTGGATGACTCCACATTCTGAAGTGGGGCTTTAAATCTGGTCTTCGTGCTACCAGGAATGTACATCCTGCGCATGATGTACCTATTCCTTGGTGAGGACGTCTTCAGGAAGGGGGTGAACCAGTACATCAAGGACAACCTGTACGGCAACGCTAGGCAGGATGACCTCTGGGAGATGCTGACTACTCAGGCGCACACAGCGGGGGCCTTACCCGAGGACCTCACCATAAAGGCCATCATGGACACGTGGACCTTGCAGACCGGATTTCCCGTGATCACCGCTGTGAGAGACTACGAGCACGGCACGGCCACCGTCACACAGGTAAAGAAATGTCTTCAGGCAGAGATATTCAGTATGAATGGATGGATTATTTTATATGGGAGGAATAAATAGAAACATCCATTGAGACGTCAGATTTAAATGTAGCTCGGAGAAGTGCTTAAGATTCTGTAATTGATATGATTCGACTAAGGGCCATATAATTATATATAAAGCATTTCATAATTCGTGTGCGTAAATCAGAGATGTATTAGGGGGTTACAAAAGTAGTGAATTGATGTGAGAAGCCTGGTGAAGGAAGCCCTTCCTCCTCCCCCACCACCCAACCACCCCAATTAGAGAAGCCACAGGGGCAGATTGGCAACACGCGTCAGTAGTAGCAGTGGAACATGGCAGGTTCGTGGTATTGACACCCTGAGGTTACATGTGTAGTAAACAAAGAATGTTTGACTGAAAGTCTGGACTACATGCACACAACCTTTTATTTACAGCACCACATAAGGATTATAACATTTGTTCTAAATGGTGTACATACAGCACATTTCATGCCCTTCAAGAATCCCTGGCACCGTCTCACAAACCGCTAGAACATGTGCAACCAAGTCTGCTCTAACCACAGCACATTTCACAAATCAGTGATTTTAAATTTCCCCATAAGAAGAAGTTCATGAGAGACAGGTCCGGGGATCGGGCCGGCCACTACCTGCTGCTGGCACGTGTTGATTGTGTGGTCGGGGGATGCGTGGTGTAGACTTGCCGCTGTGGCTTCTCTCACGTTTGGGGGGGTGGAGGGGGCGGGTAGAATGAAGGATTTCCACCACCAGGCTGCTTGTATTAATCCTACTACCTCTCTGAGTTTCACTCATGAATTACGAAACATGGTGTACACAAACACACACACGCACGAGACAAGGTTCAGATGTCAGCCAATCCCCCATTCGATCTGAACTGCTTGTTATTCGTATACTGTAAGAATGGTTAAAACTCAAAACTAAAACCTCGATGAGCGATGCCTTATTTAATTATATGTTTTTCCAATTGTGTCAAAATCCGCACCGATGGGCACGTGGAATAATTTCAAGCTCATCTAGTCCGGTTTGCCGGTGGCGGTGAGATTGGGGCTCAAATACCATTTGAGTCTCCTAAGGATGTTTTATTTCTAAATTGTTTCCCTATCTCCCTTTCTATAAGCAAATTGGGTAAATTTTCTCTCATCTCTACCATCCCTATTTCTACCTATTCAGCATAGTTAAATCGGCATTGCCTTGACGTGGGTAGTAAGAAGTAGAACAAAAGATTTTTCTAAACGGGGTTGTTCCAACCAGGCTAAGCCATTAGGCTTTTTTTTCCCACCATATCTCACTACTTGTCTGTAATATCAGCCTTTAACTGAAGTAATGGGATAGAAAGGAGAAATATGAGATGAGTTCCTTGTATTTTCGTGATGTGGGAGTGAGGAACTGTTTAGGAAACCCCTGCTGTAATTCGAGGCCGATCCCCCAATTATCGGCAAACTAGACTAAATGAAACTGACGTTTACTCTGCGTACCAACTGTATTGGGTATTAGTAGATTTAATATAGCTATGTGTAGACATTAATTTTGTAATAATGTAAATTTAAAAAGATTTTTCATATATTTTAATAATTACATTTTAAAACTGAGTAATTTGTTATTTAAATGTATTTTACACCTTTTCGAGTAGAAGCGCTTCCTGGCGGATGTGAAGACAGATGACGACGATGAGGTCTCCTCATCAGACGAGTCGTGCTGGATCATCCCACTGAGCCACACGAATGAAAAGGAGGTAGATTTTAACAACACCAAGGCCAAGACGTGGGTCTCTTGCAACAAGACCGAGACCCAGGTCACCGAGATGCCAAGTGCTGACCAGTGGGTCATCTTCAATATCAAAGCGACGGGTATTGTTCGTTCCATTCGTCCTAATCTCCACACTAGAAAGCTATGGACATATAGCCTCCACATTAGGTAGCGATAAAAATCTAGCCTTCGCACTAAGTAGCCATGGAATTATAGCCTTCACACTAGGTTTCCAAGAAAGTCTAGCCTCTGCACTAGGTAGCCATGGAAATCTAGCCTCCGCACTAGGTAGTCATGAGAATCTAGCATCCGCACCAGATAGCCATGGAAATCTAGCCTCCACGCTAGGTAGCCATGAGAATCTAGCATCCGCACCAGAGAGCCATGGAAGTCTAGCCTTCATACTAAATACATATGGAAATTTAGCCTCCACATTAGGTAGCCATTTAAATCTAACCTCAACACTAGTCCAGTTAGATGTAAAATCCCAAATAGCGATGATTGTTAATATTTGTTCCGACAGATAAAAATTAACTGAAACTTCAAAAAAAGCTCCTAGATATAATTTAATGTATTCATAAGCCAAGTCATACGTAATTTCATCGGTCTTTTTGGAGAGATGGTGTCAATTTTAGCAACTGTGTAATGTTTTCTGTTCTATATTAATTTTTAATTCTTTAAAAGGGTATTTTTTTGCCATTATAGTAAATATTTGTTTGTGGGTAGATACTTTGGGCTTAGTTCCATTTGCGTACAGAGCAATCATTGTGAAAAATGTAGACATAGCCACATCCGTTTTTTTCACCAATATTTTCTGATCTATGTATTTACTTTAGATTATATAATTTACCCATCTGCATTGAGTTTAAGTTATGACAAGTATTTAATTTACATTTACTATCCCCTCAGCTGCAATGAGGGTAAACTATGACGAGAAGAACTGGGATCTTCTCACCAAGGTCCTGAATGGCGGGAAGCACGAATCTATCAATGTGATCAACAGAGTGGCACTGATTGACGACGTGATGCACTTGGCATGGACTAAGGATTTGGACTACAAGATCGCCCTGGGTATTCTGGACTACCTAACACAAGAAGCCGAGTACCTACCTTGGAGAACGGCACTTAGCAACCTCAACGTCATCAACAGGCTTCTCAGGAGGACCCTTGCTTACGGAGACTTCAGGGTAAAAATCCTAGCTCATGGTTAAACCAAATAAGTAAACTTTAGAGTGGGGGTGAAGGGAAAGGGAGCTAACATCCATATGTTTACAGCTTTTGTAATGTTTGGTTTTGAAATGTATTTGCTGGGTTCCTCATAGGGTTTGAGATGGTCATGTAAAATGCGTGTAATGTGACGTTCCCCCTTTTTTTTCCTGGTACTCTTATTTATTGCCGCAAGGATGGAAGCTATTACAGAAGAGAAACAGGCTCTTGTTACGGGTAAATGTGATGCTATTCGTTGGAAGTTTGAAAGTGTCTGATGTTGAGGGGTAGAATCCTGTAGTGGTTTCCACATAGTCCTGTCAACGGCAATTGTTACGAATCCGGTCCACATTTAGTCGCGCGCTACTATTAAAGACACTCCCCTGTTCGTTAGTTCCACGCCATATTGTCATTTACGTCTAGATTCAAACCTAGTCCTCCCTGTCACCGTAATTTATATCAATCATGAGACCGATTCCTTTGTCCACGTGCACACTAATTTATGTCATAAATTAAATAAACTATATGTGTTCGAGGCTACAATACAATTTTCTATAGAAAAGCCCTTTTATAAAATACAAATATATTTTTGCAGCTAAAATTGGTAGAATTCTACAATTTTAATAGTGCCATTTTATAGTTATTTATATTATATATCAATAGTGACGACTGCATATCCCATAGCTTGACGTATGAATACGTAAAAGTAGATCTAGTACATTTCCAGCTGTCAGATTAGGCCTTCCCTAAGATAATTGGATTATATATACACATACTAGTTTGTTTGATTGTTTTATCAATAAAGGCATGTTCTTATAGTTGTAATTCTTTTGACGCTTCTGTTTCTTCCAGACCTTCATGAAAAGTCTACTAACCCCTTTGGTTGAAAAGATGGGCCACATAAAGAAGGTACCGACTGGTAACCAGGCAATCAAACTGCACAGCTTAATCGTGTCGTGGGCAAGTCGTATGGACATGGGCAACTGTAGGACTCAGGCTAGGGAACTCTTCCGCGAGTGGATGGAGAGCAGTGATCCTGACAACGATAATCCGTGAGTTCACACCTCGTTCACCCATCAATGGGGGATACAGTCATCGCCTTTCAACGGCCCTCTCTCTGCTTTAGCTTAAGAAAATATGCATGCAGACCATAACATTTTAAAAAGAAACCTATTATTTCTGTCTTACCTGACGATGAAATTCTTCGCCCTGCGTTATTTACTTTGGTAAAGGTAGCTATAATACTTAAAAACCCCAAAACAATCCTCAAATAAAATATATAAAATGTATCATACGTAAATTTAGATTGCATCTAGGTGTTATCCTGAGGTACTGTTAATGTTATCTTGATGTTTCATTGTGGAATAGTCCAACTTTTAAACTATCTTTAGAAGTTTACATATAGACTATGTACAGGTTCGTAGAGAGTACTTTTGTGTTGATTCCAGTAATATGTACAGGTTCGTAGAGAGTACTTTCGTGTTGATTCCAGTAACCACCAAACTCATGTACTGTTAAAGGTTTAGTCAGTATTCAACCTAAGTGTGACATCTGATTGATCTTATCTCAGTTATCCAGACAGCCCCTTTAAGCGCTTGAGTTCTACTTCACAGGATACCCCAAGACGTGCGATCTAACGTCTACTGCAGTGCTCTGAAGTACGGTGGGGAAGAGGAGTGGAGCTTCGCGTGGAAGAGATACAAGAAGGCCAACGTCGCAGCTGAGAAGATGACCTTGCTGTCTGCTCTGGGCTGTACCAGGGAGACATGGCTGCTGTACAGGTCGGTCCGTTGATGAAGAAGGAAGGATTGTGGCAGCAATCATTTTATTAGAGACCTGCGCGGATGACCAAAACAACACAAGAAAGCCATAATCGAGGGGTGGGGGTGGGTGGGTGAGCATTGGGGGTTCAACACCCCTCCCCGAAATTGTATGAACAAAATAAATATGGCTTTATTTATGGTCCAAACTATTTCAAAATTAAGGTACAAGTACAAATTAAGGGGCTGTGTCACCATAAAAAGCACTTCAGAGCTTCTAGAATTGTTTAATATTTATAAAAAAAATTTCTAGCCTTCAGCAGTTATGGTGATATGTTGTCATTAAAAACACTCAAATAGCTTCTAGAGCTGTTTATCATTTATAATTTTTTCTAGCCTTCGGCAATTGGGGGATATGCCCACCAACCCCCTTCCCCCCTGAAATTATTGGCTGGCTACGGACTTGAAAGCAAGGTCTAAATTAGAAACCTAGATCTTCTCCCATTATCTTAATTCACAGATATTTCATTGTAAAAGACCCGATTATTTGAGGTTCCGTATTATCCAAGGTTGTAACACAATTTATGTTTCGTGAGAATTGTCTAGTAAGTACTCGCACCTAAACTTACTTGTCCAGGCGGTTACAATGGATATAATCTTTAAAGGAACTGCATGTATACTTTTAGGAAGCAGTGTTGCCATTATCTTGTTCTCTTGTGGTTAGTTTCCTCTTAAATATGAGACAAATTTTGCAGCGCTGGTTTGTCTAGGTTTTCAGTAGCTCATTATTACCCCACCAACCCCGTTTTGACGTAAATGAAAGCTAGGATATTTGATCTTGACAAGAATTAACCGAGAAAGAGAGAGAGAGCAAAGATAAGGCTTTTCTCCACGAGACCTGCTGCTGTTGTTATGTAAACAGACACTTTTTTTTATATTTATTATCTATTCCACAGCCATTAAATGTGACATAGTTTTTTTAAACCTATAAATAATCATTCATATATTCCGTGAAGATTACGAATTTATAAGGGATAGTAATACTTTTTTACTGCAAATAAAACTGCCCCTATGTCTTAAATTATAACTCTTGAGGATAACTCACATAAATTTGTATGTAACTGTGCGTACACAGTACCAGGTTCTGGTGTTTGATTCCCGTGTACAGGTGTCATTTTTCGATAAATATGAATTAAAATAAATATTATTTGGTTACACTTTTTTTTTTGCTGATTATTTATGCAATTATTTAGTAAAACAATAAAACTAGGTATCTGTTTGTATATATATCAATAATCCGTGCATGTGCCAAGTTTGTATGTGCCTCGCTAACATTATGACATATATCTATGAATAGCCGCATCAGCGCAGGGCATCAAGGAAGATTGAATTCACATTAGCCGCCCCCTTCCCCCCTCCCCCCCCCACTCCCTCCCATAACACACTCATAACATTCTGAAAATTTAAAAATGACACCTGGACACGGGTATCACATATACACTCATAACAGTCTAATTTAGTTATATCGGCATTACAAAATATGTATTGTACTTTTTCTTTCAGGCTTCTAGACTTGGCTCATAAAGATGACACGGACATCAGGAAACAGGACAGCCACACTTTGTTTGCCAGCATCGCCAGGAACGAAGTGGGTTTGGAGATTGCTAGAAATTTCTTCACCAGCAACATCAAACAAATCCACGACTTGTAAGTTTTATTCAGTGTTGACAACTGTACAATATGAATACTACGTGTAACACCTGTACAATCCCACGATAAAACCAATATTGTATACAGTAACAATATAGTTAATTATTTATTAAAAAATAGGCCGATTGATCAGTATTGTTGAGGGCGTTCACATGCGTGGGGAAAGTGTTTAAGGTGCTGAAAGTAATTCAGGGGGAAATAGATCTACCGGAGTCTCATCTAACTAAGAAAATGGATTCTTGGCAAGTATTAAAGTAATGAGATCTCCGTGACAGAATTTGTAAAACAAAAAGGCTAGTGAAAGAAAGCTGTGATTAATTTGTGACAATTTTAAAAAATTACTGACAAAAAGTTTACTGTTAATAATAAATTTTGAAATCATTGAAATAAATTGGTGCATAATTTCTATACTTATTTATAAATGTATTACGTCCTAATTTGTATCACTGCAATTTATAATATCTTATAAAAATGGAGTGTGGTTTGTTAATGGGATTTCTAAAATAGTCGTAGGTGACGAATATATAATTGTGGTGAGTTGTTGAGACTTAATTAATTAGAATCTAAATGGTAGATGAGCACTGATTCCTCCTCCAACTACAAAATATTTGGGATTGAATCATTGTGGGGTCAAAATTAAAAACGGTTTTGTATTTATTTAGAATAAAATATAATAGTGACCCTATGAACCAGTGTCACCTGTTGTTGTTTTACATTAAATCCTAAAAACAAAAGTATCTTGTAGATTAAAGAACAATACATTTTCAGGTTTATGTTATATTTCTATAGAGGAGAGTTGGCAACTTTTGTTATATTGACCTCCAGATGGGGGGGCTATATTAGATTCAACACGAAGGGGCTTACTATGATATTTTTTTTTATTGGTGGTTAATTTTTAATTAATATTATTATACATTAATTTAATAGGTTTCTTAAACAGGTGAGTGGGGAGGGGGAGGTTGGTTGGTTGCTAATGGTGAACTCACTGGAGATTTTCCATTTGCTCTAGCATTCCAATAGGGATGGGTTTAAAATGCCTGTTAGAATGGAACACTCAACTAGAGGATCGTTCGTTATCCATTGTAGAATCAACTTCATGTTCCAATTTCTCTATTTATACATGCTTAGCTCAACTGGTTGACACGCTACCGACTGAGATAAGGTGCCAGCCATAACATGTATCAAATACCTTTTTGTGATACTTTTATTTAAACTTTTCTAGTCAAATGCTCCAAGGAATGACCATATTAGTGGTTGAATGGTCTAATCTAAAGCATTACTCTCGCAATAGACAAAACTGTTGGTGACGGGTAGATTGGGGTTTAAATCCCGGTCAGATTAACTGAGGGTGTTTTTCCCTAAATTTTTCCCCGCTCTCCCAACGCTAAAATTTGGGTACATTTCCTCTCAATTTTAACATCCTCGTCCCCTACTCATTTACTGTAAATCGTCGGATAGCACAGACGGGTGCACAAATGTATATCCGACATTTGTATCAACTAAAGCAGAGTTCTACCATTTCTTAGTAGGTCTTTGTTTTTACCCGTCCGATAGCTCAACGTTTAGAATATTTCAGCAATGTGTAACTGACCTGTCGCATGCACAAGATGGAACTCATCTGGTAGACATTATCTGGAGATGGTAGAACTGAGCCTAAGTGATGAATTTGACTAGTTTTTTTTATGTGAAATGGTTATGCACTTCACTCTCTCTATTTTTCTTTAGCCATGGTCCTAGGGCGAGCAGGCTATCACGATATCTGACTGTCCTTGGAGACCAGATGTTCAGCGACAACGAATTGCAAGAAGTGAGTTTCGTAAATATCCCCCAATTGGACTTGTTTAGAAACCCAGTCATATTAAAACCAATTAGTTTTGTTTTTCTAATTCATATAGGCACTATTATATATGCCTATACATGTAGGCAGTACTATTATATAGCAATTGATTGCAAATACAATCAATAAATGTTTGTGTGGGAAAATAAGACACAGCACGAACAAGAATGGACTTTATAGGGTGTCTCTTGCCGCCTCGTTTGTAAACAGTCATTGACATCGAGAGGGGGCAATTACCCTGGGATCCGTGGAAAGGCCCACCGGTAAAACTATGAGAGGGAGAGCTCCCTCTATAAGTGGACATTAATTGAAGGGAAGAGACAGGGAAGAATCTCATTGATATCAAGGGGTATTGAAAACGAATGTATCTCAGATAGGACGATTTAAAAACTACACGCTCATAAACTGTGGTCCTTGTTTGAAGTGTTTTGACAGACACTTTTTTTTAACACCCATTATATTAATACATGACTTACAGACTTACACAACCTATGAGAGCGTGGCTAATATTAAACAACCAGCCCTTGCGCTTGGGTGTATTCAAAAGGATTCTGGTAGGAAGAAAACGTTAGCGAGTACAAACCTAATTTTTTGTCAACATCATTGATATAATTTTAATATACTTTAAGCATTATTTTATATGTATTGATACTACCTATCAAAATTGATAGCTGAATTTTACAATACCTGACATGTAAATGTTTAATATCAAAGTAAATCTAGTATGTTATTTAACTATCAGATAAGTTTCTTCCTCTGGAAATTGGGCTGTTCCACTCCAATTGTAGGACGTCTCAAACAAATAGAGATTTATTAGCAGCAACAAATTATTATGTAGGGCCTTACTAATACTATTTTAATCAATGACCATCAGATTAATTAATAATCCTTTTTTGTAAGTTAGCAATAATTACTCATTTTCAAACTTTTATTTTTGTTGGTAAAAAGGTTAAACAAAATGTAAATCATTATATCAAATATGACTAAATTTTTCTTTCATTATTAATTTAAGTGCTTTAGTATTTCATAGCTGATTATTATTATTATTATTATTATTATTATTATTATTATTATTATTATTATGTGTTCTGTCTTACAACAGGTCCATTCATTTTGTCAGTGAGCTTAGACAACCAATGCGTCCTGTCCTCTAGCTCACAGAATTTTCTTCTTTCTTAGCTGATATTGTTTTAATTTTTCAGTACACGAGTTTCATAGAGAAAAATGGCGAGTATTTGAAGCAATCCCAACGTTCTGTGAACCAGTCAATCGAAAGTGTGATGGTGAGCAACAAGTGGCATAAAGCTCACTACAAGAGTTTCACCAAACTTCTGGCAGAGCGCGTCTAGGTCGCACGGACGCTGAATATTTGTGGTATAAGTTACCATAGTGGACACACCCACTAACCTGGAGGTAGTGAGCCTCACATACTTGAGAAGAAGTTACCCCAAAGGTGGAGGTTTAAATCTACATTTAAAAAATAGTAATTGGAAATAAAATGTTGACATTCGAGTGTAAAATTCTTTTTAATTCTAATCATAGCTACGAATAAGAAATGTATGTTAATTTAGGGACGTGGCTATACACAAATAATAATTTGTATTAAACAACTGAAAATTGAACCTACCATATTAGTTTGTATTTTTAATAAACGTTGTTGTGTATGATCTGCACACAGAATACGCTTGACTTTTTTTCCATCTATTCTCTCTTACCCAGCTTCCTTCCCCTTCACCTTACCCGCATTGCCATTGGTAAAAATTTACATTTATATATAACGATGTCATTTAGTTTGGATCAGTAAGCCATTAAAATAAATGTTCCATTTCAAATTAATATACACGTGTATTATTGGTGTAACAGGCGCTAAAATATTGAGATCAGGATGGGTACAATCACATCAAATCAAATAATGTGAAAAAATAGAACTAAATAATAGGTGATGGATTAAATAGCTACGTTATCAGAATGTATTTGATATTTACGGATGTTGCTGCATCTAGATATATTCTTTAAATTGAAAAATTATAAATGGACATTGGAATTAAACCTGGGACCTTTGGTTTAGTACGCCAATGCTCTAACCATTGAACGATCCAAGAATCGTCCCGTTTCCGGGGTCATACTCCAATCATATTTTAATTTGAAGAATATGATATTTAGATGCGGCTATAACTGTAACTAACAAATATAATAGCTTAGCTATTTAATCCATTATGATATGCTCATTGGGTTAGTTGTAATTGTACTATTGGCAGCAAAGAGCCAACCACCGAATTGATGGTGGCTACATTATCTGATAGATTATGATCTTAATTGATCACACGTTCGTAGCCGACCATTTCCACACGTCCATCACAGACTCTGCCTTAAAATATGAGTGGAGAATGACTCTAACAAGGGAACTGTTCCTGGATTACTCCGCGGCTAGAGCTTTAACTTACTAAGTTAAATGTCCCGGGTTCGACTCCCGTGTCCAGGTGTCATTTTTTAATCAAAGGAATATAAATAATAAGGGGTTTTACTTTTTTTTTAAGATTATTAGCATGTGATTCTGAATGTAACTTCATGACATTCAAAACAACTTATAAGTGATTTAGTTGTTGATTTCAATTCATCAACAGAAAACCCATTAATTCGATTATTAATAATATCGTTGAAAATATCAATTCACCCGCTACATCGCGCTCCTCTGAATCGATAGAAATAGTCAATGTATCGATTATAATCGCCCATCCTTAAATAACATCAATTTATCACAATTTTTTTAGAACCGCATCTTACCAAGGCCGTAGCCAGCCAATAATTTCAGGGGGGGGGAGGGCGGAGGGGTTGGTGGGCACATACTCCAATTGCTGTAAACTAAAAAAAATTTTAATGGATAAACAGTTCTAGAAGCTATCTGGTGTTTTTATGGATGGCAACCTTACCCCCTAACTGCCGAAGGCTAGGACAATCTCTAAATATTTAACACCTTTAGAAGCTCTCCGAAGTGTTTTTTAGGGAAAAACAGCCCCCTAATTTGTACTTGTATCTTAATTTTGATATTGTTTGAACCATAAATAAAGCCATATATATTTTGTTCGTAGAATTTCGGAGGGGGTTTGAACCCCCAGAACCCTCTCCTGGCTACGGCCTTGCATCTTACAACCTGTTAGGGTTATACTCTCAGTTTAAGTCAAATGATTTTAGGTCAACTGATGTGTATTCGAGGAGGAGGGTAGAAGAGTTCAAATGTTGAAAAGATGGACGTGGGTTCAAACTCCATGGAAATTTGGACCAGTGGAAGGGGAGTTTGTGACTTTATATCCTCATTTGATTGATGATGGAACAAAGTAATTTGATATCCTCATTTGATGGATGATGGAACAAAGAAATTTGGTATCCTCATTTGATTGATGATGGAACAAAGCACTTTGGTATCCTCATTTTAAGGATGATGAAGCAAAGTTTTATGAGTTTCTCTTAGAATGAGGAAGTCAACATTTAAGACGCTATTACTAAAACTGGGGTCCTCCCACTCTGGAGTCTGCTCAACAATAATCGATTCGAGTCAGGGTTGATACATTTCTTAAGCACATGTCTAAACAGAAACACATTCATACATTTATATAGTTCTCAAATTTTCTAATCGGTGGACCCGCCTCGGTGGCGTAGTTGGCTAATGCGCTAGTCGTGTTGAGCTCGACTGCCGAGGACGCATCTCGGTCGGGTGAACTGAAGGTGGTTTTTCCTAAATGGTTTTCCACTCTCCATCCACGCAAATGCGGGTTCACTTCCTCTAAATTCAACCTTCCCAATTCCTAACCCATTAGTGTAATTAGTACTTAAGCGTATAACCCGAACGGGTAGTAAGACGTGGTGCTAAGTATTATTATTATTATTATTCTAATCGGTGGCCCAACTTTACTCTTATTCACAGTAATAGTACTATCCGCTACTTTTCACTTACACAATATTACTATCCAATTAATGCACGAGAATAAGAGCGTGCGTTAGTTTCACCCGTCCAATGATTTAGTTAAGCCCTACATCACAGTGCCATTATTAGAGGGGACATCTTAATCTATAATATCGTTGGTTGTATTCTCAACAACTCCATTTAGTGTTTCAACTTAACGGTTTTCCCACAGCTAGATCTAGCTTTTTTCAGAGTTGGTCTGGCGGGTAAAATTATCAAACAGCTGTTAGCGGGTTTTCTAGCGTTTTTAAATTATGCCTTAGCTTTATTCTAGAGGTAGGTGTAAATACTTTATTTGCATTTTATTTTTTTAAATTTAAGTTTTGCTTTAGTAGCTCTAGTGCTATTTTAAAGTGGGAATACTACAGGTAATACTTCTCCGCATAATTCATTCGCAATGGTTGTATTGAGGATGGTAATTTCCCGGTGTTATAATCTACTAGCTAGTAGCTAGTCATTATTGTGAGTCATGAGTGTGGATTGTGAAACCGGTTGACATCTTCTGGCGAGTGTTTTTCCGTATGTCTTGTCTCTAGTGATAGATTTAGTTGCCCTTTAACATGCTCTAATGCAGATGTAGAGAGGATATTATGTTATAGTCAACTGAACTTTATAAAACCAAGGTAGAGAAGCACGCTAATTTATAGCTCATCTACGGTGGGAGTGTAGGTATTGACAGCTGGTAGAAGGTTCTTTATTGTAAACATTGGCTGGAAGTTAATAATGTCAACCTATTCGGAAATAATTTTATTTGCTTAGTAATACAATATTATCAATAATTAATAGTGCTATCAAACCATTCTAATAATACTTCCAGATAATTTTGTAATAAAATAATAACTTTCTGCTAGCAATCACTTACCTATACTTCCAGCTCAGATAAGCAATACATGAGTTGTTTCAATTTCAACGTTTCGTTTTGTCCTCAAACGGAATGGTAAATGCCATTATAACAATAAACTACCATTGTATGTTTTGAAAAAAAAAATTATACCAAGAATTCTTCAGTGAGTTTACTTCTCAAGAGACAACTACAGGTAGTTATGAAGAAACAAACCAAGACCTAACTAAAATCTTTATGGAATAGATTCAGGATGCTTAAATTCTCCACAATGGCACAGCTTATAAGATGGGCTTATTGTAATCCATACGACTGATACTTTTCACAATAAACGGAGGTGTAGGACACTCACAGCATTTCATAAATTATAATTTAACTTTACTTGTTTCACAGACATTTTGAAACAATTCGAGAAGGATTGAATATTATCTAGCTTGTTTTTACTGATGTGTGGCTTGTATCTAGGATACACAATATTATTAGAGATTTTGTGTCTAAGATCTAGGAGCATATAATGATTAGACCACAATCTATATCAATATTATATTTTTTCCATTATTGGCACTCAAAGCATTATATATTTTTTTAAAGTTTTTTTGAAGATTCTGGAAATCAAGCTTACGGGAATTTGATCATTTTGATAGAATCTAGCAGTATTTTAGTAATTGGAGTTGGCAACACTGATCTACTTTACCACATAAACAAAGGAAGAGTTTGACTAATTTTTTTGTTTCTTCTCACGAGAACAACATTGAACGGTGGTTTATCAGATGATTGGGGTTTGCATGTCTATTAATAAACTTATCGGAATTAAATAGTAAAAAGTACTTATTTATTTAATTTTTTTTTTCATTCAGTGAAAATATTGCCCTTGGTTGGAGGTCTAACTTTTGAACCATTCCACAGTCACGTTTAGCAATCCATCCTTTCTTATATATTTGCTTGACTCCTTCCCCTTTAATATACGGGTGGTCTTAGGCCGAACTACTATACCAATGGCCAGTCTGATTACGGTCGAAAATGTATTTCTCTAGATCCGAATAAGTTTCACTTTACTAGATTTTAATGCGGCTCTGAACTGTTTCTAATACTCTTAAACTTCTTAACCCAATTCATTTTTCTGTTTAATATAACCCCAAACTAATTCCACAATCTCAAGTTATTCAACCTCTTCCATACCAACAATGAACATTTACACTATGTCTACTTGAACATATGATATAATTAGTTTTTTTTAAAGTTGATGGTCATTCCATTTATGACCACCCAACCACAAACCCTAAGATTCCCTTAAGACACCATTCGATTGATTGTATCGTCTTCAATTTTCATATTTAACAATGCAATGTAACAAATAGAAAGGGCTATAATACAATCCCGTCAAGTGTGAACGAGACTAAACCGGAATAATCTCCCTAACTACCTTAAACATTTGAGCCTTGTTATTCAAATAATAATGTACACACTTCAATATTGTATCGACTCCAATCACCTTCTTTATCATTTGTACCCCTATTTTGTACATCATTATAAAGTTATATTTTAAAACTATTTAAACATAACGTCACCCTCTCGGGCATAATATATTCCATAACATTACCCACCATTAATACCATTCTTATCGGTATACATCCTCTTGCCCTATTCTATCAAAATCGATTCTATCGACGCCCCTTTCCAATTTTTTGTTACCTTTATTGTAGTTGTAGATCTTAAAAACAAGATTTGTTGTGAGAGTACATTTAGGATCTTATTTGTTACACCGTGAGAGTTCATCGTAGCTATTCCAGATACCAACGCTCTCAGAATGTACTATTATTATTTCTTTGCCTTCTGAATCGATTATCTTACCCGATATCGCCTTTAAGCTTGTAACTAACTATATCTGGTTATCTTTTCAATTAATATGCTCCTAAATTAACTGTATAACGATTTCATCCTGCTCTATTTTATCGAATACTCTAAGGTCTAAACCATTGTTGTCACTGATGTTGGTCTATCTTTACCTCCTTAATACACTTTCTTTTATTATGTTTGTAAATTTTGTTACAGCACATTGATATTAGCCATAGCCGATTGTACATGATATATTTAATTTGACTATTGCTTTACATAATCTCTTTTTCTCTTGAATCAATAATTAATTTAGTCCCTTTGTACAGTCACTACATTTAACCCATTCTTAAATTTTTAAGTAACCTTGTTGCATCTTCTTTTTAAATATTTGACTACTCTAGCGAGCAACAGTGCCTAAGCAGAAGTTTCAAAGCCTCCCTGTGTAAATTCCACATTTAAATAATTATGTTTAGTAACTTTTCGTGTTTCTATAAAAAAAAACTATCATTTATACTCCCATAAATAATTACATGATAGTGTGTTGGTATTGTATTTATTTAACTTTATTCTGTCCTAAATGCCAGGATGACGATCAACTTAACGTCAACTTAACTTTCACTTAACGTAAAGGTTCTCCCCGTATTTTTAAATGGAAGCCATCACGATGTGGTTAACTTAACGTTCACTTATAGTAAGTCTTGGAAATATTTCATGTTACGTGAAATATAAGCGAAGGCTATCATGTGATCTAGCCAGCCAATCACGTTAACACTGGTATTTAGTACTTCATCTGTTTCGCAAGTATCGTTACTTCATTTGTTTTGAGTGTATGCAAGCTAGAGTTTACTTTTAAATCATGATTGACGACGAGTATAACATAACACTAAAATAGAAAAAGTAGAAAGTGACAAAAATTAACTTTGATTCATTTGTTTTAATGATAAATATGTTATTGCAATGTAATTAAATATATCAAAAGTAAACAATACATATAGTCAAAGATAGCACTGTTAACAAATAGTACATATCACAGGTCAACATCTATGCTCTCGAATACTAATGTTTGGCTCAAGCTGTCATGTGAATCGTGATAGCTCACTGATTTCTTTACGATAAGTCAACGTTACGTTAAGTTAAAGTTAAGTTGATCGTGATCTCGACATAAGAGCGGATGCTTCTGAAGATGAGCAGATGAGAAGATGAGATTAGTCTCATATTTAATTTGATCAAATTTAGTTAAAACTGATTTTTTAAACTGACAATGCACAAAATTAAAATATTGTACTGTTTTTAACTATCCTTAAAATATGATATCATAACAATCTTTAATACAATAAAGTATTAACGATACTAAATATTTCCTTTTGGAAATACGATTTTTGGAATTTTCTTTGAATTGAACTGGTTATATTCCTTACTATAGTATATTACTTCTAAGATAGTACCCGCCTCGGTGGCGTAGTTAGCTAACGCGCTAGTCGTGTTGAGCTCGACCGCCGAGGACGGGGAGATCGAGGTTCGAATCTCGGTCGGGTGAACTGGGGGTGGTTTTTCCTAAATGGTTTTCCACTCTCCCTCCACGCAAATGCGGGTTCACTTCCTCTAAATTCAACCCTCCCAATTCCTAATCCATTAGAGTAATTAGTACTTAAGCGTATAACCCGAACGGGTAGTAAGACGCGGTGCTAAATATATTCTAAGATAGTACCGGTGTAGTGTAATTTACAATGAATGAAACGAAAAGAAGCCTCTGGAGGACCAGTGTTACGAACACGGACAAATGGACTGTATGGTGGAATGGAAATTGATAGAGGAAACTCACCTTCACTTTATGTGGTCTGACTGGTAGTGTCTTGGCACAGTCCTCTTCAGTAACGCACACGAATAAAAACTAGACCATTTCCGGGTGAAGGTTCACGGAACCCTTTTCACTTCTGTCTCGATCGAGTCTCTGTGCACGGCACGACTAAATCGGCAGAGCTAAAAAGACCGCGCCAACGACACTTGGCGGGAAAACAATAGACCTAGAGTGGTGCAGGTATGGTCTTGTTGCCTCCAAGAGTGGGAAAGGTTAAGGTAGTATATAACAATCTAAGTATCAACAATAACAATCAAAATCACAAAACAAACAAAACACTTCAATTTCGAGGCATAGAGAACCTAGATAAAAGGAGCACTATCCAAAGATATAACATAGAGGACTGAAATATGAAGTATAGAATTAATAATACTAGTCAAACAATAGAAAAATATACAAACAACCTGTGTATGGAAATCTTGCAGTTTTTGTTTATAGTACATATATATATATATATATTATAATAATTATCGTACATATTATATACACTTATTCCAAACCTTTTAAAATAACAAAATACTGTGTATCAATAAATACTGCAAATGGCAGGCCTATACCTAAGTAAATAATACTAACCAACAAAAAAATATATATATTCATATCTCCGGGTCATAAGTGGCTGATTATAAAAGAAATTAATACTTGCTGATTCCAAAAATGCCATTAATTTATTTGTGTCACATCTACATTGAAAGATGTACTCAAATTTAAAATTTCAATTAATTACCAATTTTTAGTAATAGACAATACGCAATCTTCATCATTATTACTTTTTTCGTGTTAAAATACAACAGTTATATTGATTTATACTATCGTACAGGTAATATTATGTTCTATATAGTTAAAATTATTGCCAGGGATATAATTATTTTTCTAATAGTCTTCATTTTACATTCTTTCTTAAAAACCAAGCCTCCCATCATGGCATCTCCCAAAGACCTAGATAACTCTTTTCTGTCATGGATGTGTAATGATGAAAGCGTTTCCCATGCTCATCACTCACAGTTCCCAAATTATCAGGAAACCCCCAAATGTGAAGGTAGAAAATTTATTTTCAAAAACATTAGGCGCCCGTGCTATATTGATAGCATTGTACGCAAAGTTGACACCAGAGATTCATATTTGTCTTTCTTCCTGTTTCCAAGAAACCATCCACAACTTATTCAAATGAAAGCCAAGCTATCAGTTCAGTATTTTGTGGCTTCGTCTCAAACACATTATATTTCAAAGTTTTCTTATTTGGGGACGAATGACAATCCTTTCTTTAAGTTTCGCTTCTGTTATATTGGGAAAAACTTCTGTGAGATAGGTGAATCCACTTCCTATTTTATTTTAGGTCTTAGAGAAATTCTTCATCAAACCAGTGGAACATATTAATTTTACAATACTTCTTACGGGTAAATATTCACTTCTTTTTTCATATTGTTACATAATAATATTATAATGATTTGTTGTTGCCTGACTGTCCCACAAACATAGAAAAAAATTTTTTTGTGGGACTTTACTATAAATCTATACGCACTGTAGCGTTTAATGCTATTAAGCTACAAGAACGAAACAAAACAAGTATAGGCTTACCATCCGCCCGATTATACTGTGTTGTGGCAGCACGTCTCCAATCACACCTCCGCGCACAATAAACTGTGTTCTAAGACTAACTGAGTCGAGCTGGAGGCACCAGGCTTGCTGGGAATGCCGGGAAAAAGTGTGACGTATGTGCTAGAAAGAAACTCATGTTCTGTGGAAAGTTTTGGTCTAGGTGCTTCTCCATCATTCCCCTGCCTTCGAGTCGCTCTCTCTCTCTCTGTCATGTGATGTCTTTTCCTTTGTTTTTGCTTCCCCCTCATCCCCTCTCTGAGCGAGTAAACGAGCGTATATATTGACGTGAGAGCTCAAGAACGTCACTCTTGTCTTGATTTACTCCAAGAACACATCTAGGTGTTCAGTATTAGAAAAGGTAAAAAATTCCCTTTTGGACCATGTAAACCAAAATTCTATTTCGGCCTAAACTTAATATTTTAAAAATATTCAATTCAGTTAAAATGGAACTTAGAATGTTTATGGTTGTTTGGCAAGCGTAAAGACCGTCCTTTGGGTCGCGTTCAGTAAATTGTTGTTATAAAATGGAACGAAATGATATTTTTTTTTAAATGCAGAATGTATAGTCTGTTGGACTTGAGAACATTTTCAAACTCTAATACTTTGTTGTTTTTTCTTTGTTGTTGAGATAGATAGATAACTTAGACTTGGGAACTTTTAATGCCAAACACTAATACTTTAAAGTCATTCTTTGTTGTTGCACGAGACGTCTATTCTTTTGAGACAGATTGAAAACTTAATGGATTATCAAAAGTTTCAGATATATTTGTCCCCGTTTGGATAATTTGTGTAATGATCAAACTTTAATTTCCTAATATTAAATCTTTGTTACTATACTAGTTCAAGAGTTGAGTTTAATATATTTTTATCCCCTTTTGGATAATTTATGTAATTATCGAACTTTGACTTTCTAATGTTAAATTTTTGTTACTATACTAGTTGAAGAGTTTAATATATTTTTATCCCCTTTTGGGTAATTTTTGTAATTACCAAAAACTTTAACTTTCTAATATTGTAGTTTTATGGCTATACAAGTTGAGAATTTATAGTTAAATTTATATTTTTGAAAACTTAAATCATTGTTGAATGTTTACAATATATATATTTATTCACTTTTGGCAACACATTGTGATATCAAATTTTTAATGCTTTTGCAGGCTTTACCTATTGTTATAAAATTTGAGGCATCGGCGTTACGATGGATAGCAAATTTTGGATTGTTAACTAATTCTAATAATTTTCATGTATATTTATTTTTCCCTTTTGGGACCATATCCTAATATCTTATTTATATATTAATAAATAACCAAAATTATTGAAGCCTTTTTTTGTGTCATGATGTTGACCTCTGAGAATTTCTTCAAACTCTTGATTGTCATAAGAAATTCTGTTGAGTGGGTTCGGGATAACAGAACACAATGAACCATTATGGCCCATTTGTTTTGTATAGTCCTTCGGCTCCTCTGCAAATTTATGTTCCTTTTTTTTTAATTGTAAATTGTTGCACACCGACCTTAGTTTCTGGGGTAAATTAAGGAGGTGCGCTACAGCACATGTATTCTATATTAACCTTAAGTTAAATATTCAATGACTAATTCTTTCAAAAGACCATTCAAGTTTTCCCCATACTGTCCTCCATAGTGAAATACTTGGAATACATTTCACTGCATATTTGATCAAATGTTATTTAGTTGAAGCTTAAAATAATTTCCATTCCTGTAACTAGAACCAAGAAGCTCAGATTACTCTTTAGTTATCTTTAGGTCACGAACTATCTCATTAAAACCGTCTTGCTTAATTAAATGTGATATGTCATCAGTTCCCAGTTGGTAGTCCAAATCTTTAGAAGTGGATGGTTCATTAAAGTTTATAACATATTTATCTGCACAATCTTCATAACTGGTTCCTTCAGCCCACTCTTTTGGAGGAACTGGCAGGTCTTCACTAATATTATATATGTTTAGTCATGCTAAAATTACTTCCTTCGGGTTTTTGTTGTAAACTTATCACACACATGTCAGAAATTGTCCGGGTGTTAAAACACTTCCTTTGCATCGACATTAAAACAATACCATGTGCAATGGTAGGCAAATCAGTATATAAAAATATTCTACAAATAAACTTAGCACGTTATAGCTGTCTTTCCGTAACTAAAAGAGCTATTGTGGGAGCATTATATACAATGAACAACAATGATACGCTCGAGACACTACTGCCATCTATGAGCAAGTGCGAAAAATATTTCGATATGAATCTGATTAGTCTCATGTTTTAATTTACACACAAACATTTTCTAATAATAACCTAAATATTTCTGGAGGTAAAAATTATGTATATTAATGTAATTAACAACTATGAAATATACTATCTATCTTTATGAATTACTAAAATAGACGAACTTTTTATCTCAATTATTTTTACCAGCAGAAAAATTTACATTTTGCGTTCTCGAAGATTAAATAGATTTATTAAGATAATAGATCAATCATAAGGATATTTATTTAGCACACTAATAATTGAAAGCATTCTACTTTAATACAATGTAATTTATTAATGTCTCCTTTTTTGTAAAGAATGGTTGAAAACCAATGGGAACCATTTTGTGAGAATGGAAAAGGTAGGTTACTACAAAGTAGAAGGCTGTGAGTTGTAAAGTGAATGAAAATGGACGATGGCAATTGATTTCGTTTTATAAAGTAGTTTTGCCCGGTTGAAAGTAATGGGCAATCGCTTGTTTAAGTTTGAGGTCTAAGAACATACTTACTTCCATGAATTCTTACATCATTAATACGTAAGTATGTAAATGTTACTTAGTACAGTGTTTAATTTTATAATTTGAAGATAATATCGTATATCCTGTCGGGTTAAAACACACCTTGGCTGAGACTGTCTCCACATAGGCATTACTACTGTTGTTTCTTTCATAAAATAAGTATATTTATGATTATTTTGTATATCTTGAAAGATGTCGTGCGTCAGATAAAATTTCAACGATATTGATTTCTCATGGAAGAACGTTGGCATAGCCCCTATAGAAATCTAGGCAAGCATACCTGGCAGGATCATTAATCAAACATCAAAGGCAACACTGTATCTCCTACTTTTTCAGAAGTACGTTTAACTTTTGTTCTGGCCTTGAAAAGATAATGATTAATTAATTTTCTTGGGTCTGATATACCAAATGTGTCCAATTCCACCAATTTGTGACAGCTTCCCTATATATTTTTTAACACACAAGATATTGCCACTACATACATTTTCTAGTAGGCTATAGTTTGAAAAGGATTTGACCTATGTTGTCCAACATCTCTAAAAAATACTGTAGGCCCCCTACATAATCATTGGAACAGCAGCCATAAAACCCATAATGCTCTGGAACATAATTTAGTTTCTCTGGGGAATTTAAAGAGAAAAGTTATATAACTTCCAAACTATTATTACAGTACCTGTACCAAGGAACTATGGGTAAGCACATGCATACAATTTTTAATTGTTCAACTATTTAGTCGTTCATCAAAAGATTACGCGGTCATATGGGAGTGCGCTTGCTAGCAATGCGATTGTAATACGACAGAAAAGTCAAAAGTTGGTTGATGAGGTTTTATGATTAAGCAGCTGAACAACTATTGTTAGACATCGCTATATCCACGGGCTTGTATTGGCGTGCATATACTGTGATTAAACAGTCGTGGGTCCACTGTTCAGTCGATGTCTGATAGTCATACGGAAAGGTCACAACCAATTTCCAGCACTATGGCAGGAGTAATTACAGATGAAACTGAAAACTTCATTGAAGAAATAAAGAAGCGACCTGATCTCTATTTAAAAATTTAAAAAATGGGAGGAAGTTTGCGCTGATGTGGTTTCTGGTTGGGCAGAACTAAATTCAGAAAGTAATGGAAAAATTTAAGTTAAATCTCTTTATTATTATTTTTATGTGTGTAAATATTTTTCAAGCCCGACATAAATAAATTTATATCTTACATATACAGTATCCATAAATAATGTCATGTCTTGTCATAGTCATGCCATGGAACGGAGCCTTGCGGGTAAATAAAATAAGATGACAAATACTGACGAACAGTTATTCCCCCTGTGAGATGTCTTACTCTATGATCATTTTCCCATGTAACATTTTTGAATGGACACTCATAAAGTGTATCTGAAAATTTAATTCTGTCCATTGAGCGTACATAATTATGTAAAATACAACATGTTTTATAATAGATAAAGTCTGTTCAGCGTAGGAATTGTTTTCTGAAAGGCCTTTTTCCCTACCAGAAAGCTATTATATAGTATTGGATATTGGTAGGAAAAAAGACCTTTCAGAGAGTAATTCCTACCGTGAATGGAGTATACACAAAAGTCTACAATAACGTCAAGTGGCCTATGGAATATATGCCATTTGTTGGCCAATATGCCAAATGTGCATTCCACCATTCGGCGAGCTCTTGTATGACTGTAATTAAATATTTTGTTTGCTGTACGATTAATTTTTTTCTCACAAAGAGCCACAAAATATTATTTATCAGTCCAAAAGCTTCATCGGCTACTCCATAGAAAGGCATTATTTTCCCATCTTCATAATTAGGCAATCTTTTTCCACAACCACGTTGAACTTATTTTCTTGAAATCATTTTCCAAATTTGAGTTTTTAAAAATATCTGAGCCTCGACTATCGTTGGTATGCGCGGATCCACGATTTAACTGTTTAACTGTGGTGAAATCGTGAAACACACATGTCACGACTAAAAAATAGTCGTGACAAAAAGTGTATGTAATTATTTTGAACTTTGTTCTCTTTTTCCTAAGTTGGTTGCCTCATTTGTTTTGAATTAGGCTATAGCCATACTTGCGACTGGTCACCATGACCAGGTCTCAATAGTATATTACATTGATTCTTATGAGGGTGGCCACACTTAGCGACCAGTGACAGATTTTAAAACACTTTTGTGAGCGTTTTCAGGTCGTAACTATAAATATGCTTACCTTTTTTTCTTTTGGAGGTGGTTTTAGTGCCTTTAAAATATTGTTATAATTGTCCAGCAAGCTTTAAACTTACAACTTTTTTTTTTACAGAAAACTATTTGAATTACTTTCTGGAAACATATTTTTTTTATATAACAAACAATTTTTGGAAACATACTTTTTTCATATAACCAACAATTTCCATGGCTTCCATTAACAACCCCATTACGGTAGGTCTATAGGCCTACCTAAAAAACAAAGTTCTTTAGGGTCGATAATATTTTTTTTAAGAAACTAAACTTTAAAAAAAATTGCCTTATGGCATTATTAATTAGGTGTACATAAGACTAAAAAAATCGGCAATTAAAATATTTTGGTTGGTAAGTTAAATAATTATATAGTTTTACCAATAATTAAAATGTTTATCTCAGAATATACACATGACAACTTGGCATGGAAATAACTAAGTTAATCTTTTAAAACTATTAATCCTTCCAAATTGTTACTATAGGTTGTTTAATTTTCATATGCTTGGATACTGTTGGTTAATTTAAAAACAAAGATATATATTAATTTTACACATAAAGTTTATTTTTATCATTTGATAACTCATCAGATTCATGGCCTCTTGGTTACTCCTTCTTGCCAAAACAACACACAATTCAACTTAGCATGGAAATAACTAGTCTCTAAATAATGTATTCACTTGTCCATCTAAAAAATTTTTATATTGAATTTTAATAGACTTGGAAGGCTTAATTAAGCTTGGATGATTAATTGTTTTACTATAAGTTAATCATAAAATATTTTTACCTAATAATTATGATTGAATAATATAATATTTGTTTTAGTGTATTAGGGTTTTTTAAGTTCACAATTCTGTAGCTATCTCATGAAATTGTTATGTAGAACTACTAATTGAGTATATAAGAAGGATGAATAAATCTATACCTATATGGGAGTTTGATTAATGTCAATTCACTTAAAGAACTACAATCTGTGTTGGGTAAAGAGAACTAAGAAATTATATATCATTTGCAAGATTTGAGTTTGCTACGGAAAAAGCAAAATGTTCAAGACATGGTTGCTGTATGTAGACTTTTGCGTCTTACATTAAGCCTACCCTGTAAAATAGGCTAGTCAAGATTATATTTTCTAATTTATGAATTGTGTAATTTATATGGAAGACTTAACTTAGTAATATATATAGACTGACTTTTTTTCTAAATAATACCTATTATAATAATGTTTAGTAGGTAAAAATAATAGGCCTAGCCCTATAGGCCTACATTTTTTTACCTTTTTTTTAAAAAGAAATCATAAACGTTATTGACACCATAAAATTTAATCTATTACTGAACTGTAGTGAAGTTTATTAAGATCCCCAACAACATTTATTTATGGATAAAAGTTTGTTAGTCAAAAAGGTTAAACAAGAAACTCGAAGCTCACCTTTAAAACTGTAGTCCTTCAATACAGTGAAGAAAGGTGGATATTTGAACATTTCAAATTTCTTGCTTCACTGTCACTTCTTTGAACTTAACTTTTTTTTCTCTGCACTGCATGTAAGCTACACTTATGGATGGCATTGCAGTTAGTAATGTGATTTTTTTATTTTTTATTTTTTTTAGTTTTAAGGTCTCAAACATTTCATTAAGTACTACAACTTTTACTTACCAAAGAGTGTATCTGTTTGAACTTAGATTCGTTGTCTTTTTTTACATATAAGTTAGGGTAGATTATAACATTGTTTAAAAGTTCCCCAACATTAACACTTTTTTTTAAAACTCAAATTTTCAAAATTATATATTTTTTTTATTTTAAAAATTGATCAACCATTAATAATATGAACAAGTTTGGTATGGTAGGTCTACCCATCATCAAAGGTGTAAACTTATAGAATATTTTTTTATTACCAAAGTATCAATATGAGGGCTATTTTTACAAACAAATTAATATGACAAATCAATTAACTAACTACTATAAAAATATGAATTTTTAAAGACATTATAATAAATTAACTCACTTAAGAAACTGGATATCTGCCGGGACATGTTTTTGAGACATGTGACGTAACTTAAACTATACCTATCCCAGTGAATTATAGGCTTAGTTCTTACAGACACATAGTAGACACCTAATGGTTTACATTGACCACATTTCACCTTTTTTCATGGTGTATTCTACTCTTACAAATGAGACAGTTATATTTTTATCTTGTTTGAATAGATCATGAAACCTGCTTCGGTGGCTTCATGGTCTAAGGCATCACTCTCGTGTTAGACTATACTGCTGATGATAGGGAGATAGGGCTCAAATCTCGGTCGAGTGTATTGAGGTTTTATTGTCTTCCAAAAATTGTTTTCCAATCTCTCTCCATGCAAATACATGTTACTGTTATTATTATTTATTATTAAGTGTTCTGTCTTACAACATATCTATTCCTTTTGTCAGTGAACTTGGACTTTCTATAAATTCAACCTTCTAACTCATTAGCACATTTAGTACATATATGCATATACCCTGAACAGGTTGCAAAATGTGGTGCTAAAAAAATTCATGAACATCTACTAATGAAATCCCATGATGTAAACTCACTCAAGAACAGACAAAAACTAAACTGGAATCCGATCACTAACAACTGTCTTGGCCATTGGATGACATCACAAATATAAAAACCCAAATTAATGTTTATTATAATTATTATGGTTTATACCTACTCAACCTATTTTAACACCTAACCTTTCATGTGTTAATTTAAATTAACATTTTGAATAGTAGGCCTATTGATCAAGTAAACAATTTAATTTCTATAAAAAAAACAATGGCGTCAGACACCGCATATGAGCATGGGTCTAGATTATAATGCAAAGAACATAAGTCAACGCTAAAGATAGTCAATATTTAAGTTTCTACATTACTCTTTATGTTTTTAGTGAATTCTGTTTTAATTGTATAACTATTCAAAATTATCAAACTTTGTAAATCCTGGTATTATTTGATTGCTTTCTTTTCAATATGCCCTATATTGTAACAAAATAAAGAAAATAATTTTTATATGAATGTATATAATAAGGTACTATTAAATAAAAGTTATCTGATAGCCTATATTTAAGGGCTGTGTGTATTATTTTCTTGTTGGATTATTGTGACAATGATACATAAAATTATTTTCTAACATGACAAATACTTGCTTTTTATTTCAAATAATATTTTAAAAATTGAAACTTTAATCTTATACATGGGCTAATTTTCTTAAATAGTCATGTTATAAGCTTAGAAACAAAATAATCAAGAGCTAGGCCCTTTTTTTAATAATTTCTATAGACAGGAGAAGGAATATTACAGTCGGAATTTTCATAAGAAGGGACTTTTAGAAAATTCAAACAATTTTTTTTTGCAGCCAAAATTGATAACATTCAACTATTTTATTAATGCTAATTAATTATAAGTATTGATAATATCTGCCAAAGGTGACAGCTTCAAACCTGATGTATGAAGACATGAAAGTAGATATAACAACTTTACTAGCACTTCATATGAAAATTGGACTGTAGTCTACTCGACTAGGCACTAATGAAGGGGCCAGCGTTTTCTTGGGTATAAATATATTTAAAAGTATCACATCTTGCTCTTAGGGCATGTCATTTACAGATTGGGACTTTCCTTTAATTGATTACTAAATAAAGACTATTTTAGACATCTTAACTATTATGATCTGCCATTGTGTGGCTCTTGAATGGATTATTTAAATTCACATAACTAACTCTTTTGCTGGTTAGATGCGAGTGTGATATTGTAAAATTCAACAAAATAATTTTTATTTAATATTAAACAGACTGGGCATATTTTGTTTAAAAAAAAGGAATTTTTTTTTTACTCAAGACTCTTAGTTAACTTCTATAAATTGAAAACCTATTAAGTTTATGATGAGCCCATTACCTTGTGAACACCTCTTTATTTCAAAATAAAAACATAACTCAAAGTTCTTGCAAGGTGTCTAGGCGCATTCTTTTACTCATACAACTCAAATTAAGAGAAACCTGACCTCTATAAGTAAAATGATACCTTTATAACTCAAAGTTTTAATACTTTGACCTCTACAACTTGAAGCAAAATCATGTCACAACCTGCATTCCCCCTGTAAACTTGCCTCAAGCTATTTTTTACCAGTCAAGTGAATGATTTATTCCGAGTCACTGCTCTCTTATGAGTACATATGTATATCACTATAATTTAAATCATATTTTGAGCACAGCGGAGCATAGATTCGTGCTTATTAGTGGTACAGTAGTGTACGCTAAAATGAGTTCCAAACAAAAGCTCGAATTGTTAAGTGTTGGTGAAAATCTGAAAGTGATTGAATCAGCGAAGACTGATCTTAGAAAGAAGAAATACATTGCTGACAAATTTAGAATTCTCTCTAGTACACTCAACAATCCTTAAAAATCAAGATAACTTTATATCTTCTGCCGGTAAATTAGATCGTGAGAGAAAGAGAGCTGCAGAATTTACTTACCTCAAATAGTCCTTATTAAAATGGTTTAAACAGTGCAGAGACATCAATGTTACTGGTCACCACGCCTATTCTCTCCCTTTGACGGGGGTATGGGGGAAGTTTTTTCTTTAAAAAAACTTATTTTTGCTTATCTTCTCATCTTCACGATTAAGGTTCAGCCGCTACTAGGTGTAGCACATTAATTGTGTATAGATACTTTTTTCAGCTTGTCTACTCTCTACTCATCGCTGAGCACACAGCACAAGTGAAATAGTAATTTTCTGATCCATAATGTACCCATTATTTTTAGGGATTGGGGAATAGTCCTATCTGTGGTGGCTTGTGGAGAAGTCTCCAAACAGTAGACAGTAAGGATTTTTTCTAAACAAAGACACATTTAGAAGTAATTTAAATTGTTTACAAAAACATAATAGAGGTTGTAGTCTGAATTTGCTTAGGCTCAAATAATTTACTAAATTCAACACTGTGTTGAAATACTTATTAATGATACTTGCTCAGGTATTAAAATTTGGCGGAGTATTCGAACACACCTCTTGCAAAACATTTTCATTCAGAATAATATTGTTAAAGACCTAAGTTTGATTCACACATCTGCCAGAAATAGAAAGCAGAATTTGCTCGAGTGGCACAGCAACTCCACACTGTATGTTGATGTAAAGTTAAAATAGCTGATTATCAACATTTTATTTTCTAGTGGATACACTTATCTTTTAGATCATTCTTCCAATGGATGTTTTCAAATTATAACGCTGTATCATGGCACATTCCAATACATCAATACACCAGCTTTACTTTAACGGGTTATTTCAAATCTCCTCACAAAGGCCAACAAAGCTGTCTGCTATCTTCTGGCTGTAGGACACATCTGTTGTCAAATGCGCGCACACATTGGTTTGAGATGGTTTGTTCTGAGATTTAATTGGTCTTCCTGTGCCAAACTTCTCAGGCAGAGCAGACAAAGTATAGATGATTTGAACTCTAGCAAAACAGCTCGCACCAATAAGGTGGAAATCTTGTGATTGGCCTAGAGTTCGTCACATGACATTCGTTTTTGTTCTGCCTTAGTTTTTCGTCAAACATGTGAATCCACAATTACAATCGAAGGAACACCCTTATAAAAAAATTGTGTTTTTTTATTTCACCATGAAAACTAGGAATTATACTGGAATTTTATTCTAAAGTTTGACTGGCTACCCTGAATATGAACCTTACAATATGTTTAATGTAATGCGGATGAGAATGCTTTGTTAAACAAACTCCTTCCTGACAAAATTATTGTAAATTGCTTGAGAACATGTGGATTTTCCTTTCAAGCCTAAGAGGAACTTGAAAAATAAAAACTGTCATAAACAACAAAATGGAAGCATTATAATGCCAAACATGTTACAGTTGACAATTTTGTAGAATTTGACAATGAGGTTGATTTTACCGAATCATTGGTATTCGGACATAGTTTAATCAGTCAGCGAAGATATACATGGTGATGACATAAAATTATGAGCGTGACTAGGATTCTTTTGTAGCAGAACCGCCAGTGTAGGCTAAGAAAGCCAAAGCTTCTGTCAAGTGTCAACACACTATAGACTTTTATAGAAAGATCCAGCAATATTGAAGACAACATATTTTCTGCTTTGGTCACCATTGAAAATATAAGTTGACTTTTAGCATTTTAAAACGTTAAGGTAAAGTAAAATAAGACTTCTTTAAAAAAAAAGTGAGTGAGTAACCATCTAGCCTACCTAATAATGTAATAAATTGTCATTTATTATTTAAGTTAAAAAAATCTGCACTTTAAAAGTTATCATTCAATAGTGAAATTTTCATTTTTTTTAGTGATAAACATTGTATACGCCATTCACGACCTAAGTTTACTTGGATGACAGCTCAAAAAGTAACTAAAAAATAGTCCCTAAAATATCACTACGCCAACAGCTGATATCTGCCACTGTCACTTGGGACAGCTGTTATGAAAACATATGGTTATGTAGAGTAATGTGATAGTTAACCACAGTAATTTAGGCCAATATTATGC